>JAJHUR010125176.1:0-13527 GCA_027495735.1 Lutjanus campechanus | reverse complement strand
ATGTAATCTGTGCATGTGACGTCACTTCCGTGACATTTTAAAAAGAAGTTCTCGAGTGAAAGTCCCCATCAACTTCCTCACTCTTAATATTACATCACCTGACTTCGACAGGACATCAAATCATAACGCGACAGGGGCGCTTCAAAAAATTACACTAAAGAGGGCACCGACCAAGCTGCTGTATTTATGTTTTTTATTACTTAATTGCAATAATTAAAACTTTCTTCAATTAGTTTACGATTTTTTTTTGTATGAATGAAATTAATAAATAAAAAGACAGAAATTAAATGACACAAACTCAACCCAACAGCAGCAAAAATGTATCAGTAATAATAATAAAATACATTAATTCATTAATTTTTTGTGTGTAATCTCTAATTGTATATGTTAATGTTAATTTTTCCACATCTAAAAGTTGTTCTGTTGTCGTTAAACATAGTTTTAGAAGATATTTGGCGAGTTGAGAGTGAGAACATGTTTGCGAGTTGCATCATATAAAACTGCTTAAAAATCAACTTCACTGTTCACTGGAAAGATCATTTTTCAGAGCAGTAGGGGAGTTTTCTTCTTCTTCTTCTTCTTCTTGTTCCTGCCTGAAAACATGTGAACATCTGCACATGTTACTTGTTTTCAGTCTTGAGTTTGTTGACAAGAAGGTAAGAAAATCTCCAATAACGGCAGCTTTGATTTTCAAAATAAGTCATGAGCAAAGAAGTGATTTGTGGGGACGTCAGGTCCTTGTAAGTCATAGCAGTTAGTAAGTTATTATCATCATCATCTTCATCGGGGGGCTTCTCGTGCTGCTGATCTGAGCTCTGAACATTAGCAGGAGAAGAAAAACGCTGAAATGATCTGAATCACTGTCTGCAGACACACAATGAGCTCCTTCATAGCTGGAGATGTGATGTGATCCTGTGTGGTTTAATCAGCACAGGAATGTGTTCACCTGCCCTGCTCGCTCGCTCACACACACACACATGCACACACACACACACACACTTTTCTATTTGTGTGTATTGTTTGTTTTTGTCTCCTGGTCCTCCTCCTTGGACTCTTGCTGCTCTTTTTTTTAATAACACTCGCTGGTATTTTCTGACTCAGCTGCTTGATTAAATTTAGTTCAGAATATAAACATGATGCTCGGATAGTTTGTGCTTTTAACTCAGGGCGCAGAGTGAAATATTGAAGGGTCCTGTGAAGTTAAAAATTTTCTCATCTTGCGTCTGCTACGATCATACTCGAAATATCTGTAAAAAATGCATTTCCCACATTTGTTTTCTTAAACATATTTTACTGAGCTGTTGAATTACATCTAGATAATTAATTGAGTTGCTGCTTGGGTTTGTTTGTTTTGATCAAATTTTTATTAAGTCTCTACAGGAGGGTAGATTGGATTTAAAGTGATATGTTATAACGAGACGGAGCGGTTCCCAGACTCGGGGTCGTGACCCAAAATAGGTCACAGACGTGTCTTTTTTTGGGGTTCTATTGGTGGTGTGACTTCTGTGACATCCTCGCTCGCGATCGCATACATGGTGCCGAAACGAAAATACAAGTGTTAATAAACTTTGGTGTTTGTGTCGCTGGGAGGAACTTGGTTTCTCTTTTGGGTCTCAAGCTGAAAAAGTTTGGGAACCCCCAATCTAGAGCCCTGCTGCTGGCTCTGTGAAGCTGCCAGCAGTGCTTTGAGCTAAATGTTAGCCACATTCATGATGCTATGAGGCTGATGGGAATGTTTTTAGTTTAGCAGGTTTTAGCTCAGGAAGATGCCATGAGAGGAAAAGTTAAAGGACAAACAGGAGAAGCAGCAGGAGTACCAGTGGTGGAGGTGCACTATATTTATAATATTCTTACTGCTTTACCTTGCTGTCAGACAGCTGATGGGAAAACGCCATTATTTAAGCCAAATATCACTCTCTGCAAAGCAACCAAACTCCATGGGTGAAATCAGTGATTTTACTTCACAGAACACGTTGAGTTGCTGGTCCACCGCTGCCTCGATCTTTTAGTTTGTTTGTCTTATTCCTTTAAAACACAGAAGTCACACAATAACACAAACAAACTAACCAATGGAGGCAGCGGAAGATGAGTAACCCCCGTATGCTGTGAGGTAAAATGACTGTTTTTGTGAATGGAGTCTGGTGGTTTTCGAGAGAGCGATACTTGGCTCATGTAACGAGGGGTTTCACATCAGAAGAGGCTGTCTGACAGCAAGGTAAAGTGATGAAAGTGTTCAAAAAAAGACACGTATAATGGTTTTCTGACTGGAGAATTGGTGCCACCTGCTGCTTACCTTCATGCAAGCACTGATTTGTATTTTCTTTTGCTGATTTACTTGAAATTTCGTTAGAATTTGTGACATGTTTGGATGAAAACGCAGCTAATAAACTCATCCAGCCACATGGTCAGTGGTTGGGACGATTGCTATCTTCCAATATGTGAGTATTTATTTAAAGTTTCGAAGCCAATTCTCTGTTTATTCAGAGACGTCAAGGATGAGGAAAACGCCAAAACATCCAGAGCGACTGCGTGTAGTTTTCTTTTGTAGTATTTTGAATTTCAACAGTTAATTTTTTCCTGCTTGTTCTGTTTTGTTGCATTTGAGGAACAGATATATAAATTCCATAGAAAAAGTCTGCATGTCTTTGAAGTTTCCCTCAAAATGAGCTCTCACTTCCTGCTTCAAGTCAAACTTCAAAAGCAAAAGTTCTGAGAGTCATTATAGGGCTCTTTTACTCATAAATTCCGGTTCAAGCTGACTTAATGCAGGTAAATTTGGCTTGTTCTCTTTGACCTCCCTCTCAGTTATTACTGAAGCTGTAAAAACATTTTAAAAAGTGCAGATGATTACCCTTTGCAACCTCTGCCGGCTACAACAGAAAATGCAACAACGCTCATGAAACTGTCTCCCTCTGCACGAGTTCCTTATTATAATGAACATATAATTTTATGGAAAACATTCCGTTATATTATAGTATGCCTGTTTTTTCTCTCCTCCCCGGTGCTTTCAGCATGCCTCGCTTTTTTTTTCACCATGTTTTTCTAATTTCTTTTACGTGTCTGGAAACAAACTGAACTGAAATAAACACGTCCCGAGTCCACTACGGCTCAGAAAATGGTTTTCATCAGTTTGGCAGCCGTTGCGTCGCTTTGGAGCCAATTCATTGGCGAAAGGAACGTAAAAAAAACGAGGAAGGGGGGAGAGGGGTCGATTACCAGAGAAGGATCTGTTACCGACCTGAACATGAAGGCTCCTTTTTATTCTGCACGGCAAACTTCCTGATCCTGATGTCAGCACAATTTCATGGTTAAAGTCAAACAAAAGGCTGCTGAGTCGACCCGCCGAGCGAGCTGACGGCTCGTCTCGGCAGATTAAGTTTTATGTATCTTCACTGCTTTTATAAATTAGCGTGTAGTTTTATGTTTTAGAGTCTTTTTTGTTGTTTCAAGCAGAGCTGCAACTAATGATTTTCATTACCCATTAATCTGCCAATTATTTTCTGAAATTGATTAGTTGTTTGAGCAACAAAATGTCACAAAAAAGTCTAGTTTTGTCCACAGCCCAAAGATGTTTAGTTTACTGTCATAAAGGAGTAAAGAAACCGGAAAATATTCACATTTAAGAAGCTGAAATCAGAGAATTTAGACTTTTTTTCTTTAAAAAATTAGTCTAACAGATGAATTAAACGATTATCAGATCCATTCCACCATTGCAGCTCATAGTTTCAAGGCTCAAGGCCCACTTTGAGAACACAATTGCGACTTTAAAGTGATAGTTTGGATGATTTGTTACCTGCAGTAGACGACGCCTCCAGTTTGAGAACCAGCAGGAGTCTCAGTGCATTTTGGACACACACTATATATATATATATATATATATATATACACACACATATTAAATATTTTGCTGCTTTACGTTGGTGTTAGAATGCCTTTTCTGATGGGAAAACACTGTTATAAAAGCCAGATATCGCTCTCCCCAAAAACCAACCAAACTCCATTCAAAAAATAAGCAATTTTACTTTGCAGAACACAGTAGTTGCTGGTCTACCGCTGCTTCAATCTTTCAGTTTGTTTGTGTTACTGTGTGACTTTGGTGTTTTAACGGCAAAGTTCAGATTCACCAAAATAACAAAATAACACAAATAAACTACCTGATCACATGCAGGGATAGACCAGCAACTCCTGTGTTCTGTGAGGTAAAAATACTGATTTTACCTATGGAGTTTGGTCAGTTTGAAGAGAGCAGGGGTGTTTCAGCTGCCATCTACTGTAGGTAAAAAAACTGACTACCAATAATCTAAACTGTCCCTTCAATATGTCCATTAAAAATACATTCATGCATTCTTTAATTCATGTTTTCTGCTGCTTATCCTGCAGTCTCTGTCTCAGCGTTACCAGAGGCAGATTTCTTCAGCGGTCAGAGGTGAGAAAACAATTTCAGCATCTGACTGGTGCAGCTAACACACTAAGAAAATTTGTCGACTCATCTTCATGTCGTTTTTCCATTCCTTTTTCCATTCTTAGATGAAGTATCTCGAGTGCTGCCCTCACTTGTGATGGTTGACAGGGCTTCATCTCGCCCCAAAGTCGCAGCCCACGTCACCGGCAGCTTTGTGCCCAAACTGGAGCAAAACGGAGGAGGTGAGTGCTACAGACGTTAACCACACACAGTGTCTGAATTTAACAAACAATAACCTAGACTGTGGTTTGGTTTGAAACGTTATTTATGACCTTATTGTTTTATGATCAGTAGAAACTTCCGTTTGCTTATTGACAAGGATAAATAGGCGTCTGCTTTGGTTTAAAGTGTCATCCACTGTTAACTGAATCATCCTGCACCAGACCACATTTTAACTTCAGTCATTTTAATCAGAAGTGGAACCAACTTCTGCAACTTCACAAGTCAAGTCTTTGCTCGGGGGGAGTGTGTCAAGTATTTTCAAGACAAAAGGCTCGAGTCCAAGTGAAGTCATGAGTCACTGGTGTTAAAAGATCTTTTTTTGATTTTGTCAAGTTAAGTCTAAAGTAATCAAAGTTGTGACCTGAGTCTTGAGTCGGGTCCAAGTCATGTGACGTTCTACAGGCTGAAATGTTGCATCACAACACTGAGATTTCTGTTTTTTTTTCTCAATTAACTCAAATTAAAATTTACAGTCAGCTGTGGCCCTGTCAGCATGTCAGGATGCTGAACGCAGCTGCGCAATAAAAGATGCATTTTATCAAAAAAAGATGTGTTTTGCAAGGAAAAATATAAAATTTACTACAATATGTGATCGGAGATCTACAGATAACGTGGAGGATTTTGAAATGCAAAACAGCTGCTCGAACAGTACGAGAGGCAGCTCGAAGGACTTTGGATTTATTTATTTATTTTTTATTCTAATTGTTTCCATCCAGTTTTAGCAGCTAAAGCTGGGAGATTGTTCTCAGTGTCTGTTGACCGACTCACAAGAAAACACAAAAGAAAATGGATTTATCACTGTTCAGTTTTTGAAAGCTCAAATTATTTTTAATAAAAATTGGCTTTTCTTTGGGGTGTGATGTTATTGTGAACGTGTTTGTTTGTTGTTTCCGCAGCCCCGGTCCCCGCTGGCCGTCGAGTTCAGGGCCAGAAGATCTCGTGGTGGGAGGGGCAGAAGGGACTGGCCTTCCTCCAGGACGTCCAGCTGGTGGACGGGGAGCTGGTGGTGCCGCAGCCGGGCCTCTACTACGTCTACGCCCAGACCTACTTCAGACACACCCACTCCCTGGAGGAGGAGGGCGAGGACAGCGAGGAGGCGGAGGACAGGGGGAGACCCCTGCTGCAGTACGTCTATAAAAAGGTGAGTGTCGCCATCGTGTTTTACAGTTCGCCTCTGATTTCATCTCATCTCGTGTTGCGTTGGGAGGTTTTGCTTCTTCGCTGTGTTCTGCTGCTGTTTCTTCTTGGCCTGACCTGGATTTGACTTATTTTACGGCTGATTTTTTGACTCTTCTATTGTCAGAAGTAATTTTAATCAGTGGTGGAAGAATTAATATATAAAATATTCAGATCCTTTACTTAAGTAAAAGTACTAATATCACATCAAATACTCTGTTACAAGTAAAAGTCCTGCGTTGAAATATACCAGATATATAATCCCAGAGCTCACCTCCCGACATGCAAATGTTTCAGCAAAACAAGTTCCCACTCAACATTATTTTACAGCAGCACCATCGCTGCATCCTGGACTTAGCGCCACCCAAGACGTTTGTGATTGGTTTAAAGAAATACAAACAAGGCAGGGTGTTTTTTTCCCCTCTAGCAGAATGTGTATGCATAGAGCCAAACCGTTCTACAATTCTGAGCGCTGTGGAAAGAGATCTGGCTATGCAAGACTATGATTTATATGGCTGCTTCACTCCAGACAGTTTCACTCTGCCTGTGTGGGAGACGTTTTGGGTGTGAAGGAGAACACAGAACATTAATTAACATCAGACCCTGACCGATCCTGTCAGACTTGAACAATGAAGTTACGGCTGCTGTGCCTCGTGCATAAATGCACGCGAGGTATTTCTTCAGTCTCCACCTGATTTCTCCCACCTACAACCCATCCGCTATTAATCAGAGGGTTAATTTTTATGACGCAGGCTTAACTGCAGTGCAGTGATGCCTCAAGATATCAATGCACCTGACCAAGACACCTATGAGTGCAGAGATCAGCGCAGGTACATTTGCTGCAGGATGAGAAAATGGCAACTGTGTTGGTCAAAAAAAAGAAAAGACAGCTGGACTGTGCTGTGCGCCGCTGTGCACCCAGAGTTTTTATTGCACTGAACACCCACAGAGCGATGATTCAGAACAGAGGAGTATGTTCGGAGGGTCGTCTCCTCTGACTGCAACTAATCATCAAATCTAATGACTAATATGAATCCAGACAGTGAGTACATGTTGCATCACAACATGACAAACAGCCAATAACAAGCACTTTTTGCTTAGTCAGATGAAACTAAATCTATTTAAGATTCAGCCAGTTCGGAGCCATGTGTCCCTCAATAAAAACTGGTGAAACCATCACGTGAGTTGTTTGTTATTTGCATGAAAACTGAAAATTTAATCCAATTCTTACCCAGGAAAACAGCTGAGAAGGATGGGTGTGAGAAAGGTGTTATATCAGACAAAGTTAAAGTTAAAATATCATTCCACTTCCTTATAAAAATGAATACTTAAGGATTTTAATTATTAAAAGTTAAATTCAGTGTTTACTCGACCACAAACGTTAAAGAATTTGATCCAATATTTTTTCTGGTGTGTGCGTCTGAAGAGACAAGTACAGTCAAAGTTCCAGATCGTGTGCTTTCAATGTTCTTTGGATCGCAGATGTGTGCCTTCGAGAAACTTACTCGAGTCGAAACAAAGAACAAATGTTATGTTGTCAGCAATAATTTAGTATTTGTCAAATTTTCCAAATTGTCCACATATTGACCAACACTGTTGTCCGGCTTAAGCGACATCAGATCCATCGTTTCACCCGTAGGATAAATGTTTAAAGCTGTCCTCCGTTCAAAAAAAATGTGTTTCTCATATGCTTTTGTCCCCGAACACGTCTGACATCGATTATACTGATTATATCTGAGCAAAGTTTGTCACTAGGGAGATATTTTCACATTCCTCTGCTGAAGGTCTGTGCACTTTCCTAGTTCAAATACCTCATTAAAATGGCTCACATACAGCTCTACACCTGACCTTCATTTAGTATTCCAGGATTCATGAATATGCAAATAGTCCCCGCCCTCTCCACACACCCCAACCTCCACCTCTGCGCCCGTCTTTTCCTCTGTTTTGCTCACTAATCACGGTGACTATCTGCATCCAGCTTCTCCTGTGGGCTGCGCTTCACCGCTAATGATCTGCATAGCTCCACCCCCTCGATTAACGGGATTGGTTCCTTAGATTTATGACATCATATATTATTATTTTGCTCCTTGTATGTATTGTTAGACATGAAAAACACCACATGGACGTGTTAAAAAGGTTAAAATTGTGACTTTCACCGGAGGGAGTCTTTCAAATGTGTCTGGAGGGAAAAATCTAAAAGTTAAGTTTCTCCTAAACTAGTTAACATTACTACTAATACTACTACTGCTGTATTAGAACTATATTGACAAATAAAATTATTTTTTTGCAGATCAGGACCCATGGAGCACAGAGCCGGCCCCAGTGAGGGAATAATGTGTAACATTTCCCAATTAAAATGTCTCAAAAACAACTAGTCCCGTTATATGATCTGTTGAGTTGCCCGTCAACGGCATCACATCTCTTTTACCCCCTCAAGTTTTATTAAACAAAATCTGAGGCTTTTGATCAATATCTTAAACTTTTACTGTACTTTTTTAATATCATTTTTATTGCTTTTTTGCTCCTTTTACAAATAAACTTGCCTTGCCTCTAGTTGCTTTAACTTCCTTTATGAAGATGGACAACATGACAGGTCCCCAAAAGTGAAACCAAAGCACCTCTATCGCCCCCTGGTGGCAGACCGCAGTATAAGTCATAAATCCTGCCTTCCCAGTGTTAACAGAGAGGACGTGAGGAAAACTGAAACATTAAAGTCATTAAAATACACATCAGATTTTCCCCAAAGATGCTTTCTGTCATTTTATGTAGTTCTTATCACACTCATATTTGTTCAAGTGTTTCTGATCAGTTTGGTTTTAATCAGTTGTTTTAAAAAACAGGGTTTCGTGTAATGATTGTCAGATGAGTACTGTTCGTGATTGAGTCAGCCGGCTGTGTGGGTGGGAACTGAAAAGCGCGGCTCCAACACTGCAGAGTCTGGCTCCAAATGTTGTCACCAGCGCTTGTATCCGGCTTTGGTTTCGTACAGTGGGAGGAAGTGGAGCTGCGGCATCCGTCTTTTATTTATGTCAGTGACATCTTGGAAGTTTGCCCTCGGTTTCATCATAAAACGTGATAAAAATAGAATACATAGTAGGTATGACAGTATGTTGTGTCAGAATATCCAATGATAAACGTAAGGACAAGACACACATCTTCTCAGCGTACACAATCAGACGTGAGTAAAACATTACCTCGTCTGTGAACGTGATTTATGCCCGAGTCATGTCAGATTTGATTTTAATCGCCTGTGGTGTTTATTTAATAGTAAAGACAACAACTCCCATGATCCCACACGACTTCACGATGTCATCCCACTACGTCTTTTCTTATTGTTTTGAATGAGAGACTACAAGTAGAAGAATTTGCATATTGTGCATTTGTAAGTGTAAAGCAGCAGCACCAGTGTGAAGCATTTGCAAAGAATGTTTTTATAAATCAGAAACAAAATGATTAGATATCATCACATAAATAATCCCAATTAGTGATCCAGCAGTTCCAAATCAATCAGCTGATCAATAGCTGATCTTAGCTGGTGTCATTACAACCTGATAGCTGTAAATTCCGACCTTCATCTGACCCGCCAATGCAGCCCGAACACCTTCCCTCCGTGCCCTGTCACTCACCTCTCCTTCTCCCCGCCAGGTGAGCTCCTACCCGGTTCCCATCCTGCTGATGAAGACGAGCCGAACCTCCTGCTGGTCCCGGGGCTCCCAGTTCTCGCTGCACTCCGCCCACCAGGGGGGGCTGTTCCCGCTCAACAGCGGCGACCGCCTGTTCGTCACAGTGACCAACGCCTCCGCCGTGGACATGGACGAGAAAAGCAGCTTCTTTGGGGCGTTCCTCATCAGCTAGGCAATTCAAATGCTCGGGATGACTCGAGATCGCAGGTTGATCTGGAAAAAAAAAAAAATCAACCAGATCGACGGACAACGTCGTGTTTTTAATGTTTGTGATGAATGAATCTGTCTAAAGATCAGATCTGAACCTCAGATTGTTGCAACCTCAAGAGACTCCAATCAACCAACCCAGAAACTGAAAAACTGCAGCAGTGACTCGCAAAGAAATTCCCCCCAAAATCACAAATCAAAAGAATTTGGGAACACTGGTTTCATGAGATGAGAAGAGACTGATGTGGATCAAACTCAACACATATTTGTATTTGAACGTTTGAATGCAAACATTTCTTTAAGGCAGAAATACAAGAAAGTTTTTAAAGGTATAGATCAGATCATTTGGAGCAGGGTCGCATGAGGTACTTATCAATAGTCAGTGTATTACCTGCATTAGATGGAGGTCGACACACCCGCAGTTTGGAGAAGCAGTGAGAGTACCGGTGTACGAAGCTAAGCAATGTACTGCTGTGGACAGAGTCTGCTTTATCTTTCCATCAAACAGCCTTTTTCAATGGGAAACTGCCAAATATCGCTCGCTTCCAAGCCACCAGACTCCATTGGCAAAATCAATCATTTTACCTTGCAGAAAATGAGAGTTGCTGGTCAACCGCTGCCTTGATTGATTAGCTTGTTTGTGTTATCGTGTAACTTTGATGGGTCTGGACTAATACATCAACACACCAAAGTCACACAATAACAAAACAAACTAGCTGATCGATGCCCGGGGTTGACCAGCAACTCCCGTGTAGTGTGGTGTAAAATGACTGTTTTTGCCAATGGAGTTTGGTTGCTTTGCAGCGTGCGATATTTGACTCATATAACAGCAGTTTCCCATCATAAAAGGCTGTCTGATGGCAAAATAAAGTGGTGAAAATATTCTGAATATAGCATACACTTAAACTGACAATTTTTTATGTTGCTTAGCTTCCTACTGCAGTACTCCTGCAAATTTGGAGCGTACAGACCATCATCTACTGTCGATAAGTACTTCATACCCCTCATACTTATTCATGATCAAAGCATCCATAACTGTGGCCGGCAGGCTAACCTACACTGAGCTGACAGTCTGCGCACCAAAGTTGAACTCTGATGTGATCTGACTTGTTTATTTTTATGGGCCATTATTCTTGTGGTCTTTTAAGTCTTTCAATTTGAGAGCGTGACTCATTGATTTCACGTTTCAGATTTTTGTGATGCTTTGTCAGGGGCGATTACACAAAAAAATCAGAGAGCAGAGGAGAAATCTGAGAGCAGACGTTTAACAAAGGGACACAGAAGCAGCCTGTGTAATGTGCTGGTAGCTCTGTGCTCATCTTGTTGTTAAACTTGTAAAAACTGTATTTCACAGTTTGTAATTTGACATCATCATAGATTTACACATGCTGACCTCTGCCAACTATGGGAAAGGAAAGTTGTAGCAGTTTGCAAACATTACACTCCAAACATCTTATTAATTTATATGATGATTCATTCTTTAATGAAAAACTGGGGTTTTGCGTTTAAAAATTGACCCTTCATAAGTCCCGCCCCTTTTTGCTCTATGCTCCAATAACAGCTTTCTCCCACTTCCCAGAATCAAAAATACATATTTTTTTCTCTTACCTGTGGTGCTATTTATCCACCTAGATTTGGAGATATTGGCCATAGAGATGTCTGCCTTCTCTCCAGTGTAATGGGACGAGATGGCGCTCAGCTTGTGGTGCTCAAAGCGGCAATAAAATGCATTAAAAAGAAGTCAACAGCAGTGCGTCTTTCCAGACATCATGACCCTGTTACTCAAGATAATCTACAGACCTTGTTGTGAGCAGTTTCATTAAGGGACTACTTTCGTTTTACCGAAGAAAAGAAAAAATAGTTCCTATATAAAACTACTCACAATAAGGTCTGTAGATTATCTTGAGTATCTGGGTCTTGATTTCTGGAAAGAGCTGCTGCTGCTGAGTTTTTCCAAATGTATTTTACGGCGCTTTGAGCTCCACAAGCTGAGCACCATCTCGTTCCATTATATTGTAGAGAGCAGACATCTCTACGGCTGATATCTCCGAGACTTGACACCTCTCAACTCACAAAAGCAAAGTGTGTTTTTGGGTGAACTGTCGCTTTAAGTTAGGTAATGTTAGCAAAATGCTGTCCTGCTAGTTAGCTGGTGTTTTGCTAACATTAGCTAACTTAAGATTTTTCAACATAAATGAGCCTAGCACAGAGATGAGAACAACCCATCTGGGTACTTTGCTCTTGCACCATGTTTCTGCCCCTTTTTGGGTGATAACAGCTGCTAATTTGACTGGCGATCAATACAATTTCTGAGGTCTTTGCAAGTGCAAACGCATAAAATAAAAAAGCCGCATCACAGCCCAAATTCTCTGGACAGTCAGAGGGGTATACTACGAAGCGAGATTAATGGGTTAGCGAGCTATGTTGAGTCCAAAGCCAGGATTTTCAGTGTCACGAAGGTGTCTCTCTTTTAACATGGCTAGATCTCCACGGTAACTTATGCTAAACTCATAACCTGGTCGGGAGCAGGTTATGTTCTGTGTTTTGGATTAAATCAGCTGTAAAAAGCGCCGCTCTTTAACTAATTAAGGCTGTTCATGAGCGATACATATTATAAACTGAGAGAAGACGTTAAAAATGAAAAGTTGCTGAGCTGTATGTTCGTAACATCACCGAACGAATCCGTATAATGTAGAAATCTAATAAAGCGTCACAGCAGCACAAACGCTGTCATGGTAACCTCCGTTTGGTGATGCGGAGTTATTTTTTCCGTTTGCTCCAGGTCATATTTACATGGTACATAATCAGCACACTAATGAGGAAGCAACTACGGACACTGAATACTTTTTACTGTTGTCTGTTTTGCATTGCTGATATTACAGCTCGGAACACTGATTAGAAAATTCATCATCATTTATCAGAGAAAATCTTAAATCATTTACACTCATTTTACGTTGGTTTGGTCGAAAACTTGAGTGATGTCACGTCTCTGTCATTATGGGACAGAGTCAGACTGACAGCGTCATGTTTAAATCTGCTGCATGAAGTTTTATTGTTTAATGTGTAGTTTTCATGTTAGAAATAAACGGCAGCATTAAGATCACATTTAGTCGATCAGTAATTTTCTGACAGAATTCTTCTTCTCCTGCTTTATTTGCAGCAACAGTGTTGCTTTTTGCATATTGTCCACAGCTCTTAATTATAACAACTTGATCAGTTTGACTGAAGTGTTCGGCTCGCGATCGCTTCACTTTTTTTTTTTTCCCAATGATTGCTTCACTTTGTGCGGAAGAAGAGTCAAATGACGCAACAAACGCCCCTTTTTATGTGAGCGCGCACAGAGTCTGAAGACGAGAGCCTGAGTTAACAAAGCAAGTTCATAACCACCGTTGTGATACCAGTTATCTCTGACTGCGGTTTTAGGCTTTGTCGATCCAGATCATGCAAAGAAAGCCTGGCTGTGTTGAGCTTCCTTCGTAGTATACCCCTCAGGTCAACAGTCATGCTATGTCTTTGCTGATCAACAATTGGTGACATTATGTGGGGGAAAAAAAAAATAAATAAAGGTTGTTGAGTGTTTGCCTCCATCAGAGTGGTCAAAGGTGGTATATCCTGACATATACAAGTACCTTATTGAATCATCTGTCACTTTTAAGGCACTATTTGTGCTGTTTTAGTTGTCTGTCCACTGCGGCGTTGCATGAAAATTACCCCTGTCTTCTCTATTTGACGCTTGCACTTTAACAGCACTTGTTTTCACCCAAAATGCAGCATGGT
>JAJHUR010125174.1:956-24893 GCA_027495735.1 Lutjanus campechanus | reverse complement strand
CCCGACCACTATTATTATTACACAGTCTAAGGTCAAATTGCACTGCTTTAGTGCAGGCCAATATGTGTAAATAAAATAGGGTATCATAAACTATTAAATGTCAGAAGTTGTCATCAGATCTGTGGTCATATTTTTAGTCTTGTTGAAAGTTCGCTGCTATTAGACATTATTCCATTTCTGCAAAGTTCTTGTACAGTGTCTTGTATTATGATACAATTTAACACTGATGCATTGAATGTTCAGTATATTCTCTCAATAGAAAAAAAAAGTATATTCCTCAAACAAAGCAAAGTAAAAAGCAAAAGTAGTTTCATGTTTAACCAGATCAGATGTTTAATCAGCCACTCTGGTTTGTGAGTGATGATGATATAAACTGATGATCAGCTGAGTTTGGTGTAAATTGATTTAATTTAAGGTTTTCCACTGCAGCACTCAGTAGGCGATTTGTTTATTTTGAACAGCGGAGGGGTGGCACAATGGGAGCACCCTAGTGATGAGAAGACCTGTTCTTTTAAGTAACCCAGTTTGTTTTTTTTCACACGTCAGCGAATCAACTCATGAACGACTCTTCTGGTTCTCTCCCCCAGCAATATATCCAAGATGAAACAGACAGAAGGTCTGGAAAAAGCCACAATTACGAATGTGTCTGCAACTTCAGCACCATGGACAGCGCCCTGGATTTATCAATACACACACAGTAAAGCTGCTGATATTTCAGAGCTGTGGTCGCGGCCCTGGTTATGAACTGTGGTCAGATAAAGGATCAGTGAGTCAGGCAACTGAACAATCCTCTCTGCACTCTCTCTGCTACTTGCGGATGGAGAAGGGTGATGGCAGATTTACAGAGCGGATGCATTTTTGAAATTTCCATCAAATCGCCTACTTGCAGCTCTTCTCTATCCAATCTGAGACACACGTGATGTATCGCACCCACTGTCTGTTACAAAACCAGCAGCCACACACACTTTCTTTTGAAATATTGTGTGGGTCTATTTAAATCAGAGCGAAGCCTGCAGACACCAGCACCCCTGCCAGCCCTCATTTGAATGTAGGTCAGCACTAAACGTTTAGGAACCTCACCAGTATAATATTTCTGTCGTACCACATCAAACTGTACTCACAGCATTCTGCAATATCACACAACACTGTGTCCACACTGATATTGATATAACAGGTGAGGGAAATATTATATACACACGATACATGTTTTTGAATAGTAGTCCTCAGGTATTCATGGCAACGGAGATAAAGGACTTTATATGAACTCTGAGTCTAGCTGTTAATGTAATCAGAAGTCCTTGTGCCTATATAGAGACATTTCATAATGCCGGCAGTGGATCACCCATTAGCCGTACCTGGCGACAGTGCAATGAGTATGAAACTCAATAAGGCACACACAATCGTACACAAATATAGTAGATGTGCACAATAAAACAAATGCTGTATTTTTCCTTTTTCTCTCACACTTTGCGCCTCACTCACTCACTCCGCTCCGCTACAGAAAACAAGGCGTGAGTGCTAAGCGGGGAGAGAAAAAGGGTAAAAAAAAAAAAAAAAAATCTATTGTATCTGGGGGCTGCGGAGGAGAATGCCAGGGAGATAGAAAATGGACGTTTTTTTAGTTACAGAGGGAAATCCATTAAGGTCATCCAGAGAGAGAGAGAGAGAGAGAGAGAGAGAGAGAGCAAGATGCTGCCTGGCTGCCTCCGTCCGAGCCCTGCCAGAGAAGTCCCTGACATGATGGGATTCAAGTGCAGACCCGAGTGCAGGGCAAGTTTTCTGCCTGTAATTGGATGTTACTGCTACGGTTTCTCCTTAGCAAGAATATCGCATTAGACTTCACTGGAGCTAACAAAACGGTGACAAAATGAACAAGGATAACAAGGCAAATTAGATAAAATCATATAATCAGGTGAAGTGAATGAGTCAGTTGAAAAATTCATGATCAGTTTCTGTTTGTCGTGTACTGGGAAGCTTATTATCTGTTTATTTATTTATGGTTTACCTGACAGGGACCGATACAGCATACATGAAGAAGCTGAAAACAGCCATCCAATTCAAAAATCACAGTGTTTGTAGCAAATGCTAATTTGCAACACCGGTTCCGAGAAGGGCTTTCTTGAAAATAATTGACTGAAACACTGAGGCAAAAAGAAGACAAACTGAATACAACAAAAATATCATAGAACTAAATTAAAAACTCAGTGCAGCAAAAACAACAACAACAACAAAACACTAAAGTACACATTTAGAGACATTACATTTAAAAAGTAGAAATGACTACATCCTTTTTTTTGCTGAATTAACCAGGATTTTGTAGCTTTCTTAAAAGTGGTGAAGTCTGCAGCAGATTTCAAGTTATCAAGTTCCAGGGATTTCACAGAAAAAAGCTGTCTGTGCAAAAGATGTTTACATTTACAGTTGCCACACTGCTCTGGTGGATCTGCTCTTTCGTCAGTAAATGTCTGTTAAAGCCTAGTGTATAGTCAGTTTTTCCTGGAAAATGATGGTACATGACTATATATTAACAGGCTGTTTTATATATATATCAAGGGTACTCTCATTTCATCCAGTGAAGTGGCTGTACATATTCATTTATTTTATTCACAATGTAAAAGGCCGTCTTAACAATTGCTGAAGAAAATCCAAGCTCTGCTGAACATGTACGGTCACTCACTCTCATGGACTGCGAATGTTGCTTGAATAAGTTCACATTAGCAAATGGGAGCAGAGTGGCTGGCCTGTATACACTCACTCAATGGATGAACCATCTTTCTACTACTGCCATCAGGTTGGGTAACTCGATGAATACATCAGCTACCAGCTATTGGCTGAATCCATGACCGGTTGGCTTTTTGGAGTGATTTTATTTTGTTAATTTAATTCTGCGATGCAATCAGCATCACAGTACGCACCCACTAAGCCAGAGAACAAGTGTCATGAAAACAGCCGGCGTAGCCAGACTATTTTCACATCTAAGGCAGTGAATTAAGGATTCATTTCGGCCAAACCAGACCTGGAGATTATTATAACAGTGGAAAGACTGGCCAAGACGATTTTGGAGATGAATTTTTAATTTTGTGACTTTATTTTGTTAATTTTGTCCTGGCTTGCACACATCTCCCAGTTTTGGGCTTATCACATTTTTTTTTTTGATTGGCAGTTGCAGCTGGTCTGCGATTAAACTAATTATGAGCCATTGCTACTTCAGTTCTGGCACCCAGCAACACAGCAAGCGACATTTTCTCTTGCTTATGTGGCCTACAAGTCTGAGGTGATCCGTGTTTGCCTCCAGTTTATCCTTTGTTTTTGCTTCCAGCGAACAATGTGATGCATTCATGAAAGGGACTCATAATCCCTCTAATGATCCACTATAAGTGTGGTGGTGGCTGTATCTGCAGAGAATGCTGCCTGCATTTTTTCTCACATTTTCCTGTGCTCAGGATATCTCTGGCAGTGGTTTGGCAGTAGTGTGTAGCCTGCAGCCAATACAGAATGCAGGTTTTGAGGTCAAGACTACAAAAACGTAGCAACCAGTGGTTACATGACATGTCTGCTCTCTGCCTGTGAGAGCTGCAAAGAGAAATACGCACAAACAGGCAGACCAGACTTCAGCTGCATCCACACAAAATCCAGTACATTGTACAGAGGTGTGGGTGTGTTTGTTTGTGCCTACTGGTGTGAAACAATCAGAAAATAAAGGTTTACTACTCTGATTCACTCCTTTGTTCTTGCTAACAACACCAGCTCTCTCAATTCACTCTCTATGTCTCAACTTTGGATGGTGCATTTACAAAGAAACCTACCGTTAAAAATTCAGTAGCAATTCTGGAGAAAGGTAGTCGTTGAGTCTCATTCCCAGATAGTAAAATACTGGCATTTTGGGAGTGAGACAATCTTACAGATCTGTGATTGGCCAAAGTCTCCCATCACAGGCTAGATTTTCTAAAGCCTGAAAACAGAACATAAGTGTAGTTTCTCTCAGTCCACTTGAATCACACTATGCTTAAAGTTTATTATGGGACTTTAGCCCAGTGATGCCAAAAATAAACTGCCTTCCCGAGCTTTAAATAGAGAAAGAGTGGCTCAACAAAAATAATTTGTTTGAGTTTAACTTGACTTGGAGTGTGGAAGAGAGCAACAGCCGCGGCGGTGTAGTAAAGCGTGGATTTGTAGTTGTCCTGAAAGGTGCCAAACTGAAGAAAACAACATACAGTGCAGGGAGGATGCAGATGACAAATGAGAATAAAAGGGAGCAAAGGGGCGCATTCGCTGTTTTGTTTATTCCCCATCCCATTGCATTTCCCAAACATGCACCTTAAAACCTCCTTCTGATCTACACACATACAAATGGGCCATCCTGCTGGTTGCAACTGGCTAACAAGCAAACTGTTTTTGGCTGTGTGCTTAGGTTATTCATGAAAAATGAAAAAAGAAGACATTTTAACAGTCTCCAATTTGTCTGGCTCTGCAAGACTTTGCTCCTCGGAGATGTTTGCTCATGACAAATGACAAATGTTTACGGCAGCCAAAAATTCTGATTAATATAAAGGTGGTTTTTGCTTTCAACATTGTTTTGTCTCTATTCTTGTTGATTATATCACATAATTAGGAGTTGGAACGAGCAAACATTCAGAAAAAGAATCAAACAAAACAATACCCAATTCTGTTTTAACTCTAGTCCTTAAAGGGATAGTTCAGATTATTGTATGAGCTACTTATCAAAAGTGAGTGTATTAGCTAAATAGACGCACTGCTGTGGACTAAAATGTATATTAGCCACTCAAAGATAATCAGTATCAGGCTAAGTGCACGCTAAATTTAGAGTATTTTCACCACTTTACTTTGCCATCAGACGGCCTTTTCTGAAAGAATGAAGCCATTATATAAGCCAAATAGCGCTCTCCCCAAGCCAACCAAACTCCATAAACAAAATCCATCATTTTACCTCGCAGAACACAAGAGTTGTGGGTCTACTGCTGCCTTTTTTTGTGTTATTGTTTTAAAAGGATAGTTCCACTTCACCAAAGTGACAAAATACTCAAACTAAGTAAGAGGTAGAGGCAGTGGTAGACCAACAACCCCTGTGTTCTGTGAGGTAAAATGACTAATTTTGCTTATGGAGTTTGGTTGGTTTGGAGAGAGCAATATTTGGCTTATATAGCTGCAGTTTCCTGCCAGAAAAAGCTGTCTGACAGCAAAGTAAAAGTTTTTTTTAGGTGGAGCTTTTAAGTGGCTAAAACACCTTTTGTCACCGACGCTTTCCACAGCAGTTCCCTTTTCTGCTTTTCCACACTTTAAGTAATACACGACTATCGATAAGTACCTCATACAACCCCACATTAAATAATCCAAACTATCCCTTGAAGTTAAATGATTCAAAGCTCAATCACATGTATCGCATCCCCAGAAAATTTGATGGCGCTTGGGGTCCAAAGTCAGATATCATTTTGCACACACACACACATATAAAAAAAAAAAACACGCCGTCATCTACATCTACTTTGCCCCCTGCTTTTCCTCCATTTCCATCTAGTTAGCAAGCTGAGCTCATCATTTCATCCTCCAGACATGGAATAATATCATATTGAACTTGAGTTAATTTCTTCAGAGCCACCATGAAATTATATCTGTTAAAAAAAACAAAAAAAAAAACTATGGTGGCCCGGTGGTACTTCAGGTACGAGTGGATTACATTGAGGCAGACAGGATGAACAAAGAGCAAGGATGAAAGAGAGATCTAGAGTCTGAGGAGAGACTGCCTATAGCAACTGTCAATCTGTTGCTTAACAAGAAACATGTACATATTTCTTAACACATTGTCAAATTATGCAGAGCCCGCTCAGCAGAGACGGGGTGATGATCTATTATGATAGCTGTCCATCACGCTAATCTCATTTTCTTAGCGTTTCTTCAGCCTTAATTGTGAAAAACAAAGAAATCACTGCCATTTGTTGTGATTGTCTTGTGGGGAAAACTCATTTACACTCCCTAAGAACTGACAACAACAAGGGGCAGTAAGTACACAGAGATAAAAAAGTCAATCAGCGTGAAACTTGTGATGCTGCGACTGTCATGTCCTCTCCATCATGTTATTTTCTCCTGTGACTGACTGTTGATTAGATTACCTCTGCTTTGTTTGTTTCCCTGTGTTTGTCAAATCCTTTAAGACTTTATTTATTTATTTATTTATTTTGGCTGTGTGTCCATCTCATTACAATGTGAATAGTGGGGGAGAAAAGGTTACTATTCCCCACAGAAAACACAGGCTTCACTCCACCAACCCAGCCAAGAACCAATTGACAAACAAAAATGACTCTTGAGGATTGATTAATAATTAACTCTCTTCATTAAGTCTCTAGGTTAATTGGCGGCGTAAAGACTGGTGACGTGCCAGGTAAACGCCCCTGAGGTTTTGGTCATGTGATAGGAAGCTAAGGAGCAATCGATCCACTGAAGACAGAGGCATTGTGCGCAGGATAATTCACCGGCTTATGGGTTCAAAAACCCTTAACTGTATTGGATATCGTCTTCATTAAGCTGAATTCTAATTTAGAGATAAATCTTTTAAATGATTATTTAGGAACAAAGAAAGCAGGATGCTGGGCCAGTTGGTGTGAATACATCGTCCCCTCAGAATGACATGGTTCTATCTGATATTTTTTATCAAAACTTATTCTTATTCTGTGACCACTTTTTGACAGGATCAGAATCAACACATGTGATATGAAACAAAACCTGATAAAGTGTCACAGAAAGGACCAATTTTAATTTTCTCATACATGTAGACCCTCTGTTACAAAACTAATTTGATGGTTTAAATCAAATTATAGTATAGTAATTATAGTTTTGTTCCTTGGAGCTCATTGCTTCTTTTCATGTTTTGCAAGACAGAACCTTATAATTCCAAGCAGAAAGTGAGTTCTTAGGATTAGAAGGTTCCAAATGACCTATTTAAAAAAAAAATATATATTGTATGTTTAAAATACATTTAGGGTATCTGTCATTTTCAGCTATAAACAGACTGCAAATGCAAAACATTTTGAAGCTCAAAAGCATTCAGAATGCAGATGGAGCCTTCAAATGAAAATGGGATGAAATATGCGTGTGTGTGTGTGTGTGTGTGTGTGTGGCTGGTTGACGCTCGAATGCTACAGTATGTAGGTGATGTTGCTGTTATGTGACAGCAGTCGATGCTCAGCCTGTTCTCTCCCGAGTGTGGCATTACTCCCCACAGCAGATCACTAAACCTGTGCCACTCTCTTACCTCTTCCAGCACCCTCTCTCTCTCTCTCTCTCTCTCTCTCTCTCACACACACACATCCGCATGCTCACACCTACATGTTGAATAGTAATGCCCACACACACACCTTGCAGTATTGATCGGTTGCCAGAGGACACAAGGTCAAGTCGCATGGTGTCAATATTTAAAGCAGCACTCAGCACGAGGGACCTCTACCATAACCTCATTAATATGGGGGGCTGCTCTGCGCAAATACTCTCCTGGCACAGAGAAAGGGCGACTTGAGGAATGAGGAGGACTGCACACCCACACGCAAACACACTCACACACACCAGTACCAGTAAATCTGCTGAAATATACAAGGAAATTAAAAACCAGCGATGAACACTGGATGCTGCATGAAGTAGTGCACTATAACGGTAAAGGTCATGTTTACTGTGACATATACAACCATGCAAAGTTCAATTATAGTCAGATTCAGTTTGTGCATTTAATGCATCACAGTATTAGGATGGATGGACAGCTGCTGTACAGCACCTGAGGACCAACTCAAGTCCTCAGCCAGCACCTTGGACAGTGGTGCTATCAATTGACCGAGCATACACGTTTTTGATGGTGTGGGAAACCAGAGCACCTGGAGGAAACCCATGCAGGCACAGTGGATAACATGCAACCACTGCCCACAGAAAGGCCGTGTCCGAACCGGGATTCAAAACCACGACTTTCTGGCTGTGAGGCGCAAGTGCTAACCACTGTCCTGGAAATGATGATTGCCACACAAGGCTTACTTCCTGTCACTAGTAGGTGGCGCTATGGCTATGGCTGAATAATGACATGAGGATGTCCGAGACTTTTATCAATCTGTGAAGTCTGGGGTGGATTTGGCCATGCACACTCAAGTTACAACAACTTCCCGTTTCTTGGTGAAAAATGGATATTCAGCACGACACCACAGTGCTGCCATTCAACGAAAACTAAAGCTTTTGATAACTTGTCGCCGCCAAGGTCTTGAAATTGATCCAGTCTGACACTGGAGCGGTTTGTTAAACTACAACGCCCGGAAAAGGTAAACATTTGTGCAAAAATCGCACAGTAAAATCAATATGGCTGACTTCCTGTTGGGTTTAAGCGAAGACTCCAGCAAGTCTGAACACGAGAAAGTCTGGACACGACACACGTGCCTACTGACTTTCACGCAATGTAATTAGAAACGTACCACAAAGGCTGCTTCATTGAAATTTTGTCGGCGGTGCTGTTGAGCCATTTTGTCATGCCCAAGACCCCAAAAAATATACAGTTTTTCACCACTTCTGACACGTTTAGGCTCTCAAAAATGTGATTCAGTTTGGGGAAAAGTAAGCATTAGCTGTTATCCAATAACAACAGGGACTAAAATTGATGTTGTGTTTAATGTAGGGCTGCACCATCTATAAAATGTCAGGATATCATGACCAATGTCTATCCCAGTCTCTGCTGTTTATTTAAACAGGATGTCGTGTTGTTACACAGCACAGTGACGGGTCAGTCTGACCTGCAAACCAATGGGATGTCACCCGAGCACAGAAAGACTGATTTGCTATACGGGATTTGAGGGACATTGTGATTTTCTTATTTTTGTCCCTTGTGCCTGATGGGTTTCACTACTATTGCTTCTCTGATTTCACTTTATTCCATCTTTTATACCCATTTGAGACAGCATTAGAATGAGATATGTTGCACCATGCAAGCCAATCCATGGCGGCCAGGAACTGCAATGACACAAAACCGAACCAAAACAAAAGCACCTTAGACAAATATCTGTTTTTCACTTAGACCATGCAATTACAGACTGTTTTGTAAAATACTGAATAAAATCAACCCTCCGGCTGTCACATAATCAATATTTATTGTATAAATATGTTGTATTAGACGCATAATTTGCTGCATGCTCTGTTTGATGTATCTTTGTACTCTATTTTAGCAGGTAACTCCACCTACGTTGCGCCTGAGCAGCCTAAAGTGAAAAACAAGCGCCCTTTAAACTACTCTTAAATCAGTATATACACCCTCACTCACACATGCAGAGTCCTGTGCAGCTTTGTGCCTGACTACTTGCTTAATCACCCGTTCTATCACTCAATCACTCACCCAATAACACAGTCAAAGAGGCCCTGAGGCTCCAACAGACAATGTTATTCTGATCAATTGCTATAGCATGTGTGTGTCACTTCTGCCCTTCCCACTCTGGTCTTATCTGTCTCCAGAGACGGTCAGGAGAAAGGCCCAGCTCCATCAACAAAGCTGATGTTGCTTGTCGGTTCAACCTCTGTTGTTTTCACACACACACACATGCTTTCTCACATATGACCACAACAGTTCAGCCAAGATCAGCAAAGTGTGTGTCAACCAGCTTTCTTTCAATCCTCTAGTGCTTCATTTACACCGCTGTCTGCACGCACACATACACATGGGGACGCCGGGCGCAGACACACTGCTCTACGCGATAAGAGCAATGTTTGCCACATTACAGATCCTCCAGTTACCATTAAAGACGGTTTATCTCCTGCCCTAACCCTCATTCACTCCTTTCGCCTGTGCGGTGCCTCTCTGGGGAGAGTGATGGAGGTCACAGAACCACGAGGGGAAAGGAGGCAGAGGCAGAGGCGAAAAAAGAGAAAGAGAGGAAAAGCAAAGCAGCCAGAGCTGCTGCTTTATTTAGCAGGATGTTCCATGATGAAACTGTAAGTGTTGACAATAATGTACATGCAGAATAATACTGTCCCTACAGGGACAAACAGCAATAACTATGATAAAAGCAACAAAAATTGTTTGAAGCTTTGAGCCTTAACCTTTAAAGGACCAGTGTGTAGGATTTTGTGAGAAGACATGAACGCAAATTTGGCAATCTGAATACATTAAAGCAGAAATAATGCAATGGGAGTAGATATTTCTTGTACCCTAAGTTGCTTTTTCTTATTTGAGAAAAAAACAATTTAAAACAGTAACATTCATACTACTACGTCATTGGAATTTAAGATTATTCCCTTCAACTTTTTTTATTTATATCTTCACCATAAAAAGTGTCTATTTCCAATGCAAGACAGGGTTTTTCAATTTGTTCAGTTTGTTATTGCTGATGTCTCCCAGTTAGAGGGGCGGCCCCGGGGTTCCGTTCGTAAAATTTTGTTTGGTTCTGAATAAAGCAGGGAGAGATGAAATGCGCTGTTGGATGATGTAAAAAGTATATTTAATAATGAATTATATGCCAACATTAAATCAACTTGTTGCTTTCAAGGCACAACAGTTGAATTGCCAATGAATATTAGGGTCAGAAAATGCAACATTTGCCTGATTTAACATGACCGCTGGTATAAACCACATCAGCCTCTGGTCTCATATCCAAATACAGATACAAAATGTCAGTAAAATGTCAAGTTTTCTTAATGAATTGACGTATTGATCTACTTGATCCATTGCGAAAATATTCAACCTAAGTGGATGGGACACTAACATACAGAATATGTGTGCTTTGGCCTCCTCTGGTAGCCATCAATCAAACAGCCAGCGATCAAACTGCATTCAGTCTGTCCTCACCTGTACTCCAGCGAGAAGCGGGTCAGCTCCGTGCTGTTGTGGATCCATTTGAACTCCAGAGGCCAGCTTCCCTCAGCCATACACGTCAGCACCAGCCTGTTGCGTTCCAGATGGAGCTGACTACGCACCGGCTCTGTCTTGAAGTAGGGAGGCACGTCATCTGTAAAAGAACAAAGAAACGGAGGTGAGCTGAAGGTTTCTCTTGTTTTTATTTTTATTGAGACATCTAAACCGAGCAAACGTGAAAAACACCACAAACACATCCGAATAAAGAACACCCGCTCTTTAATCCCACACACACATCCGTGAACCCGGAGGCACAAATGTGCACACACACAAAAAAAAAACAAGACTAAAGAGTGACAGGAGAGATGTGTGAGCTTTTGGGGATGAGAAGCAAATTTATTTCATGGGAAGTTGTCTCTCATCCTGATAAGGTAGACATAGAAGGGGAGCAAACATCAAGTTGTCAAACTACCGACAAACATTTGAATAGGAGCACTTGAACAGAGAGGCAGCTGCAGTCGCCGCTTACATCCCTCTGACTGTAACAGATTGTTGATGGTCAGATGCTGGGATCTCACCTAAGACAAAGCAAACCCTGCTGTATTTGATTATCAGTGGCATGTAAACACCAAGCTGCCACACTCCAGATGGAAAAGCCTTTCTGAAACGTGTCCCATTTCGGAGCTACCTAATCTCGTGTTGCTTGTGTTGGGTGATCTTGACTTGCTCTGGGAGTGTCAGAGACGTCTGGCTAACAGGGGGAGAGGGAAGCAGAGGCATCAAGTCATGATAGATTGCTCCTGCATCTCCCGCTCGGCGTATTTGTGTGTCGGTAACTCACTGGCACGGCGGCTCACCACTTTCCTCCGAGCTAGACGGAGCAGACAGGAGAGGAGCGAAGCCGAGGAGGAGGCATAAAATCCTTTCACCATTCGTTCGCCTCCACTCCGTTTCGCTTTGTCTTTCGCTCCCTCTGTGTTTCTCCAGCACGCTCTGTTGAGTGTGAAGGAACGGATTGACGAAGATCAGCGAGAACCTCTCCACAGGGCGATGCACATACTGAACGTGGCACCGTTCTTATATCTCAATCAAGGAGCCTCACACACACTGTCAAGGTCCCTCGTGGTTCTAATATCTCACCCTTGATAAATGATGCAAAAATGGAGAGCTTACTTGATGATCATTGTAAATATAGAACACATTAATTGGATGGTTGGATAATATAATTATCAAATTGACTGATAATCAGGCATTGAAATTAAACTGTCAAAATGATCTATTGTGCTGATATTTTGTTCTTCAATTTCGGGCTCGACAAATCCACTGGAGGTAGACTGATAAGAGGAGGAATGAGGAGGAAAATAGAGGATGAAAGTTAAATAGAGTGAGAGACCGAAGATGATTTACAAGCTCCTCACTTTCACTCACAGAATCAGCTTTGCTGCTGAGGCTTCTGGAAGTATACGCCTGATTTGATGAGAAGACAGTTTTGTCCTCATACTGTGAGCACAACACAACGTTACAATTTTAAAAACATCCCGACTGCTTTGCGCCTTTCAGTTCGACATTTTACAAAACTGCAAACGGTACTTGCCACCAGCTAGCTACCAATATGTCAGGGCTACTGAGGTATGGGTCTACTTAGCCTACTAACGTGACCTAATGAGATCCTTACAGAAGAACCAGAAACACAAGAGGTTTTTCCTCGCTACAGTTGCCTCAGTGCTTGCTCATGGTGGGAAAAACTGGGCTTATAAACATCTAAGGACATAATGTACTGCTGTGTGTGTTGACAGTTTTGCAAACCAGCCTAAAACAAGGCCTTCAGGAAACACCACATCACAGTTCATGTGAAAAGTGGACAAGGAAGGCTCAGTGAAGGAAGGCTACGTTGTTAAAGTTATGTTAAATCACTTTTTCTGTACTTTTTGTTTTACATTTGGCCAGCAGATTTAGGGGCTTGGTGGCCCATAGGGCCTTTGTGGTACAGTATCTTATCATGGAGATACACATCATGGAGTGCTTTTAGACATGGGTGTTAGAATCATAGTTTTAAGCCTTATCCTGTTTCTGATTATACTCGAGGTACGGTGTTTACATTAGCTCAAAAAACCATAACAGTCCCAAGATTTTCGATTGTCGGCCTGCAGGTGTGTCTTGGTCTCACAATCACAGCCATTAAGAGATGGTTCAGAAACCTAGATAAGGTGTTTACATGCCTCACTAACCTGGTTTCTATCCAGGTAGTGTATCCAGGTTTCTCAAAACTGAAATAATACGTGCACAAAACATAACCCAGATGAGAGAATGAGAGAACCCTGTTGAGAGGATAAGGAAGAAATTGAATTAATATGAGTGTATAATCAAAGAAAATAAGAATTGTTGCGTTTTTCTTAACTGAGAATGAGCCGTTTATTTCTACATGGGGAGCAGGTCATCTTTCTCAGAGTCCGGCTTGCTGGACCGCCATGTCTCTACAGTAGATTGGAACAGACAAACCAAACACTTGCTCTATCGAGAGCCTCTTGCATGTTTTGCCATCTTCATTGCCACCGTAGGTATGCCTACACTATTGGAAGGGGAGGGCGACCCTTTAAGTTATGCTGAGGAACTTTAAAATCAAAAATATCAGATGTTATGTAGAAATTAATTCGCATTTTCAAAACAGATATCCGAGGATTTTAAACATAATACACAAAGGTACATAATAAAGAAAATAAAAAGAAATTACAAGCAGATGAACAGCAGTTGCCTGCAGTTCAAAAGTGCATGACATATCTCAATAAGTCAATAATGAATATTCATAAATTCCAGCATCTTCTCAATGCATATTTATAAACACTACTTTGGTTGAACTTCTGACTTTTGAGATCTGTAGTACCAGCTCCGTCGACAGGCCGTCATGAATAAATATTTATAACAAATAGAAGAAGACAGAGGAGACTCGATAAAGCACCACACAGTATTGATCTGTCAGATTCAACTCACATCACTACCTAGCATTTGGAAGTTGGAAATTGTGCCCCTTGCCACCCTGACTGCGCTGTGTTCTGTTAAAATCTGATCCCTTAAGCTAGTCAAACATGAAGAAAGCCTCCACACAGCAGAAGCATAAAAAGCAGAGCCAAAACAGAGACACGGCTAATCAGAAAGTCACACTGTGAAGTGAAGTCTCTGTCAGAGCAAAGAAAGAATTCACAATGAACCAAAGGGAAAGGGAAAACTTAGGTTAAGTGATATAAGAAAAGACAGAGTGAAAATGATATATGAGCGAGCGGCGTGGCACACAGAGGGCTTAACAGATGCAAAATAGAGATAAAATGTAAAATAGACTGTGAAGTGCCTTTAGAGTTGGAGTGCCTGGGCATTTCCCAAAGCAGTGTGGGTTAATTCTATGCCTGGAATGGAGTACGATAGGCTGCAAAAATGAGGGAGATTGAGATGTGCAGTGGTGATTGGAGATGGCCGAGACTAATTGTTCCCTGGCGATGTGCGCTTTGCTTTTATCTAAGATGGCGAGATAAAAGAGTGTGAAAGGGGAGAGGCAAAAAAGAAAGAGGGAGACGGTGGGGGGGAAGAGAGCAAAGAGACAGACAGCGGTGCAGCGAGAGAGAAGGAGAGGGGTATGCAAACACAACCGTATCGCCCATGCACAGATACTCATTTACCCACAGGAAGGTGTGAGGCCAACGAAAACATTGATCACTGATGAGTATCTGCAGGAGTCCCTCTCATTAGGAAGTCCATGAGAGCTCATCAGTGATATCTATCTGACTGTGGAATCGGCTCGCGCAGCAGGAGGAAAAACACACTGGGGACCCGTGATAAAAGTCAGAAAATGGTGCAAAGACTAATACTATTTCGATAATTATAATAATGATATCGCAATTAAAGCTGCACGGAGTGGTATTTTTATATCAACAATCCTGGGGAGCATCTTTCCTTTGAAAAGACGACCACGCTCACCAGTGAAAAGACGTTCAGAGTAGTTTTTAAGAAGTGAAAAAAGAGTTTTTTCCTCCCAACTCTTTGAAGACATTGATTGAACGTTCACATTTAGACCCTATTTTAACAGCACATTTTTCATCCTCTACAACGTGCAAATAATAGCCTCTCACTCAAGAAACTACACCCAAATTTTCTCAGTAGAAAGCCACAAAAAATATATATCGACAAGCACAGGGCTCAAACCCAAGTTACCTGAATGAAAGTCCTGAATCTTCCTGTTAATTTAAAATTCGTAGTCGGGCTTTATACTATATCCCGGTGCATATACCTTTGAAGAGGTCGAAACTATGCGTGTTTGGCTACAGCAACAAGCACAGTTCTGTAATTCACATTAAAAGGTTTCCCCCAGGAAGCCTGTAGTTGGCAGCACGCAGCTACATATAGTTAATATGTATGACCTTTTATATGACACATTAAATGTGTTGAAATTACAGCTTCATGAAAACCACATTTAACCCAGCAGTGAAATATGAAGAAATGCCTTCACACTACTTCTTCTTCCAGCTGGTTGAAAAGAGGGTGAAAAGAGGCCAATTAGACATTCAGACCAAATAACAACCACTTTTCAACTAGAGATCAATGTTGAAATCTCAGCCGGGCGCTCAATGTGATGAAGCCACAGAGAATTATCACCGAACTGTAGTGTCAGTCGGCTCTTCGGTGTGTTTTAGCACCTTTAGCTCACAGCTTTACTGTTTTGTTCACCCTCACCGCTTTAATGAACTTTATTTGCAGCCACAGCAGGCAGATGTGCATAAAAAAAAGCTGAGATAAACCAACTGTACTCAACCTGCTCTGTGCCACATGGCAGTCAGAGAAAGTTAGCAACTAGCTGGTGAACATAGTGGCTCATAGCATAGCTAACACATGAACAGACCTTTTTACAGTGATGAAATAAACACTTGTGCACACATACGGAAAAAATATCGGTGGACTAGCTAACTAGGGGAGTCAAACTATATGACGCTTACATGTTGACCAAGTTAGCAAGAAACCAAACAATATAAAGTGTGCACCTCTCTTATAATGAACAAAGATGGAGTAGAACAAACTATAAGAGGACCTATTATGTTTTTCTCTTTTCTCTAGTCTTGCACTTGTAGCGTAAAAAGCTTGCACTTGCGCATTTATTATTCAAATTTCAACTGAGGGTGCAAAATATTAAAGTGAAGGTGCATTGCACGCTTTTGCACCCTGAACCAGGCCCGCATCAGACAGACATGCAAAACTTATGGATCTGTTTCTGATGATTTTGAGAGTGCCAGGAGATGGCCATGAAATACGGGAGAGCGCTGGGAAAAACGGGAGGGTTGGCAGGTATAGAACTGCTGCATCTCCCATTAGCATCACTGCCTACACATTTTTTAAACTTACCAGCACCTCAGCTTTAGCACAACTGTCACAACAATGAAATGGCGCGTCCTAAAAACGGAATAGCTGCTGCAATTACCGTGACAGGAATGAAATGATCTGAATCTTATCTCAGAGGGAATTTTTATTATGAGTGACACAAGCAGATGGAGTATAAATATGTAACATGTAGGCAGAGGCAAAAGTGCTTGAGCGTATCAGCAGGAGATAATGGAATTTAGGAATTTCCCAAACTTTTCATGGTTTTCGTACCCCCACCCACCCGCTCTTATATGATTTTTTATTAATGTCTGTAATCCCCCGCCACACATACGTACTTATAAAGCCCATAAAATCCACTTGAAACTGCGAAGTGCTCAACACCGTTTAACGTGAAGGCCGTGGCTGAGAGGACACACGCAACTCCGCAATGTTTGGGTGAATTTTGAGAGAGTCTGAGTCTTAAATCGTTTTCCACACGCAGTCTGAGCAAGCCTGTATTTTGCACACATCACCTTTTTTTTCTTCATGTACCCCCCGCTTAGGTGACACAGTCTATTAATAGTCAGCCATGACATGAAATGCACAGTCACACCCGCAATAACCACTCAGTCTTTGTGCAAATCCAACAAATGTGAACACAAAACCAAACACAACCCAAATCGAGCTTCCACTGTGCAACCGTGTGCTTCCTGTGCAATACAAAGCAATTATTGTGTGATAGAGGCCCCTCATTAGCATACAGCACAGCTCATGCCAGAGGATGCTCCCCGGGGCCACGGCCCAGGTCGACTCAAAGCCGGGGCGTGTGAGCATGTGTGTGTGTGTGTGTGTGTGTGCGTGCAGGTTGGTGCGTCAGACGGACGCTCACAAACCAGTCTGCACCACACAGTCAATTAAATCAGCTCCCTCATTAATGAGAACAGTGCCAGGTACAAATGCCTGCCCTGGGGTGAGAATTCATAATTGAGAAGAACTTGGAGAATTCATTTCTAAAATAACAAGAGCTAAAGTCTGGGATATTTCTCCTATTTCGCCCCAAAACATTCAGCTTAAAAAGGTCAAAACAACCCTTTAAATTACTCTTCATCAGTGTTAAGGCTCTAATGTCACTCATAATAAATTGGAAATCATAAAAAAAAATAAGACAGCACAAATATTTCAGAGAAAATAATCACTCTAAAACATTAAAGGGACAATGAGTAAAATATGGCTGCTTGTCAAAGGCAATTCCAAACAAATATGAGGCAGTGTATCACCACATAGCTATGTTTGTCTGTAGCTAGCCTGTTAGGAGCTGTTAGATGTTAAACGCTGGGTCCATTATTTTTTTTTTAAAAAGGTTTTCATACCATTCTGTAGCTTCTGAGTAGCGTTCTTTATGTATTCAAGTCAAAAAATTAAACTTTTATATGTTTTGGCTATTTTCTGCATGATGACTTTGCTAAATAAACCCCTGAGGTTGAAGGAGCAACATGTTAAATACTCCAAATGCATAGGGGACAGCGTCTCACCAGATTAACCGCTAACTGCTGCTCACTATACTCTCTGCTGTAACTCTCTTTGGCTGTAGCACCAACCAGCTGCTGTTAGCTCAGTTAGCTGTGCCGACTTGAGTCCTGCATCTTGGAGCACCAGTGATGCATTAATGTTTCTGTCGCAGGCAACAAAACCAGTTTAAGAGCGACGGACACCAACTTCACAACTGTACCGAGTTGATTTACAAAGGCTCCGACCAGGACTTTGACTGCAGAGATAATGAAGGTGAGGTGAAGTGAAGAGGAGCAGGAGGGCGGTTGGGCAGGGACCCATAATATTTTCACATCTAATGCGGTGGATTAAGGATTTATTTTCAACCAAACCATCGTTTGGGGATTGTTGAACAGTGGAAAAACAAAACAAAACCAAACTTGTCCTAGTTCATTAAAAAGAGGTATTCAGAAGGTGTAGAGTAAAAGAGAAAGAGGTGTAAGAATATTTCCTTTCTTGGCATTTTGTGAGTTTATTTTCTTTATTTATTTGACTAAAACAAAGCTAGAAGGGCTTGTGAAAGCAGTAAACTTTTATCTGAAACTACAGGGGGATCAGACTATTGCCACTTGATGCACAAAGTGTGCATCAAAAGTTGCTCGTAGTGGCTTTAAATGAAAATTTTGGCCATATCTTACACATTGCAGCTTTAAGAAATACTTCAAATTCAATCATGTTTCAACAGCATTTTAACCATGAAACCTTTGTCCCTTCAGACAACGATTTATGCCGCTTTTACATGACAATGCACCTACGACCTCGAACAAAGGTTGTTTCACCCTGTGGAATTGTCTCTTTCATGGTGAACACACACGCATTGGACTGAGGGCAATAGAAGCTGAATAGCGGCTAAACGTGTTGAAATAATCTTTAATCTCTCGCATTCTTGTCCAATGTCGAGGAAATATCCTCTTAAAATTTTCATTACAACACATCTAAACACACCTGTGTTCTTCACAATATGCCCGAGAGCTCGCCAGCTCCGCGGATGACAGTTTTCTCAGCTTTAGTGAGCCTAATGCAAACCACATGGCTGAGTTTTCACGGATAAGTCAGGCGGTCGACGCGCACGCAGGCTGCTTTCCAGCTCCCAGAAGGCTGTGGTGCTGCGGCGGCAGCCATGAGTAGCAACCTCCCTCCTAGCTCAATCCTCAGGGGCCCGGTGCTCCTGGACACGGCATACATATTTCAGCTGCAGCCTGGGGGGGCCACGCATACACACCTACACACACACACACACGCACACACAGGTGAATACTTATACTTTTCCCTTTAGCTAATCATAAACTTACTCACAGGTGTTGACAGACAACTATTCATCGATCATAAATGTGCGTGTGGATGAATGAGAGTGAATATGTGTATGTGGATTCCTGATGTGGAGTATTTGTTTATGTCTGCATGATGTGTGTGTGTCAATTTTTGATGGCAGGTGTCTAAAATGTGTGTGTTTGTGATGCTGATGAGGATGGAAGTTTGCTGGTGGTCTAACTGAGCTGCTAATGGCCCCGCTGGGTGTGAAAATCTGTTCTACTGTCTGTCTTTATTTAGCACACTGGTCTGGCCCTCTTGCTGTGTGTGCGTGTGTGTGTGCGTGTGTGTTTGTGTGCGGGATGGGAAATGGAGGAGCTCCAAAATGTGCCAGTTTATGTATGTCAGCACAGAACGGTACAGTTTGTGCGTGCCTGTGTGTGTGTGTGTGTGTGTGTGTGTGTATACGTCTTTTGGCAGACTGTGACTGTGTGTGTGTGTGTGTGACTGATATTTTACTCATCCCTAGGAGACACTCAAACCAAGGCCAGCTGCTGATTTCCACTAGCCTCTGTCCGTACCCAGAACACACATATCTGGATTATACAGACCCAATCAGCTGTTCACTATTCCGTTCACACACACACACACCCCTCGTCCATCCATACATACAAGTGCACAAACACACACACATCTTGCCCGAGCACACAGCTTTTGGCACATCTCCAGCGTATTACTGTTGGCCCTTCATGGCTCAGTGACGCCTCCTCCTCCTCCTCCTCCCCGCCTCCAGCACTGCATTTCCCATGAGACCATGCTGTCGGGCACTAATCTCTACTCTTGCTGGTCTTCCAGCGCTGCAGATCCAAAGAGCCCTGCGCCGTCTAGAAGCCTGACTTTCAGTGGGCAGCAGAAAATTACATTAGTGATGATTACTTACGTCTCTTTATTTGTCATTTAATTCATTTAGTTTTATGGGGGAAAAAAAAGATCTGGACAAAAGACAAATATGAGGGCTGACAAGATGATTGAAAGATACAAGAAAAAATAAAACCATGTCTTTGAGACAAAATGTTTTATTTTTTCCAGATATTTGATATTTCAATTAACTTTTCCTTGAAAAACATGAGACTTTTTACCTCCCTCATTGTAGCAGCGAGCTACAATGTGATGAAGTGTTGCAAGAAGACTTTACTTCACAAGTACATATTTTTCTTCAAGATAATCCACTGATCTGCTGCTCACAACAAGAAACTGCCCACAACAAGTTCTGCGCATTACCTTGAGCCTTGTAATGCTGGGAATGTTGCTTTTGAGTTTTTCAAATGCATTTTTTTGGTGCTTTGAGAAGTACAAATAGCTATTATAAATAGCACCACATGCCAGAAGAATAATATGTATTTTTGATTTTTGTGGTGAGATCGATGGTATGTTTACATGCCACCCGCTACATGCTACAGTTGACATTTCGGCTAAAAACATGGCGTAAATGGCGTCTTTTGTGGTTTGATTTTAATGTTGCGGCTCGCGGACACTTGGATTACACCACACGAGCAGGATGGAGACATTTTGTGCTTGTTTTGTGTTCTTTTTTTTTACATTTACATTTGGTCTCCAATCACTGCCATTAGCTGCAGCCCTGTTTTCTGCTGAAACTCCAGGATTGTTTTGTGAACTGAAGACCTTCACCCATCTTCACATCGGCATAGTGGTGAGTACATATTGAGTGGATTATCATTCTGAGTTGGAATATCGCTTTAAGCAAGAGTCTGAGTACTTCTTCCACCACTGATGTGTACAAAAGCTGTGTACATGGCACAAGAATGAAATCTGAATCTCCAAAAGTTTGAATATGATATGACTCATATTTCTCTCCTCTCCTCCCGTCTCATCTCCTCCAGTGTAGGGATAAGACAGCGGCGTCTGGCCACAATCAATCACAGGAGCTCAAACATTAAAAGCGTCTACCTCTTTAAACAGCCTCTGCGAAGAGGGGCGGCAGTCGTAAATCTATGAGCTAACCTTTAGCCACGACAGGCTAAGCTCTCAGCGTGCGCGCTTACCTTTATCACTTACCCCACAGCAATCCATTCCCCACCTCCAATAATGACTTGCAAAGCTAGACTAAGCAGCTAATGCTGTGAAACAGAGCCGCACAAAGAAAAAAGTTTTAATACACAAGTGTGGGAAAGATTATGTACTATAAAAATGAAAGGAAGTATGATTTAATATATGCCAATACATGCCTCTCCATTCCTGTTACTTTTATGTAATTGCCTTTTTCTTCTAGACGTAAATTTGTATACGTGTGTGTTTAAGAAGGTGTGTGTTTGCGTGCATGCTCAGGAGCAGCCTGGTTTAATTTCCCACAAGATCCAGAAAGAAAAATCTCCTTAGTGCTGGAGTGTGGTGCACAGTACACTGAGCATATTATGCTATTATGTTTATGGAGGCAAATCAATTCCTGTATTATGGGACACAATAAAGCCGAGAGGCATCTCATGTGTCAGGATCATATGGCTAAAAATCCTGCATGAAACATCCCTGCAGATAACCTTCGCTACGCTCCGCCGAGGTCCTCAGACGCTCAAACAGGCAGGATTTAAGCTGCATCTTCCATCCAAAATTAAACGTACTGTAAGATTTTATTCAAATTAAATGTCAGAGGAGATTTTATACATCAGGTAAAGTAAAGAAATGGGTGAATTTAAAATGGTTAAAGCCTGTGAGAGATGTTTGGGCTTATTCAGTCTTGGGAATGTAATGGGATTACGTAATTAGAAAAAAAAGTAAATGTATTCCATTACAGTTGCAACAAAAAAAGACATAATCAGATTACAGATACATTAAATAAAAATGGTAAAAATGAGAATTATTAGCAGGATTACAATTTTAAAACACATTTTAAAATAAAGATTTGTATACTACCATGCACAATGTGCAAATGTCAAAACACATTACAACACTTCATGAGTCTCACAACACCACTTTGATGTCAATGAAACCAGCTAATCTTACAGTCCCATGCCGTCTGGTGAACAAAAAAGCATCACTGGTTGTTCACTGGAAATTTCAACATTATTTCGTCTTTAAATCAGAAAAGAGGAACAGCATCAGTACTACAGTGACAGTTCTGCCTTCAGCTGTGAAAATGCTGGCATCATTCAAGTCTCCAATCCAATGATATCTACACAGTCCAACCAGCTAACATTAGCTACACAGACCCACCGCTAACATGATCTACACAGTCCAACAGCTAACACTAGCTACACAGTCCAACTGCTAATTCTTGCTACACACACCAACCACTAACGTTAGCTACATGAGCCAACCGCTAACATTAGCTACACAGTCCAACCGTTAATTTTAGCTGCACAGACCAACTGCTAACATTAGCTACACAGAAATCCAATAGCATACCTGACAAAGTAAGTTTAAATGTGCACAATTGCCACTACTAATGTAAACTTGTATTTGCGCTTAACAAAGGAAGGAATATCATGACAAACAATTAATAAACCAAGAACAAACATAAAACACTGAAGTGGGCAAAATAATTTCACCATATTTGGTAATATTCAGGTAATCCAAAAATAACTACAGTAATCAAATTACTTTAATATTGTGAAACTTGGATTTAGTTACTCACTATTTTTTTTTTTTTTTACCAGGTGATCAGTAATTGTACTAAAACACATTTTAAAGTAATCCTCAAAACTCTGGACTTTCAAAGATACCGCTAGCGCTGTATGAGGAAATAAGTTCAGTCAGAGGAAATAAATGAGCAAACACACAGTCCACACACACACACACAACTATACGAGACAGTACGCATCAGTGACCTGGCTAACCCACGGCTTAGGGATGGGGTGTGTCTGCAGTCCACCCCTGGCCTGCTGAAAAATTAACGCAGTGGAACAATGTTCTTGAGTGCTCAATAATGTATGGGCAGGTTACAGAAGGGGAATCACAGACAGAGGAAGAGAAAAGAGGAGTCTACTTTTCCTATTCTTCACTTTGTCTGTAGACTAGACAGGCCGGACACATGAGCGTGCAGACACACGCACACACACAGGTGCAGCAAATGAGTTTGCCAACTTCAGCTGTCAGTAACTGCCCGTATGGGTACCACTGTTTATCAAGCCAAGTTTACAGTCCAATGTGAGAATGAACTGAAGAGAGTGTTGCTCATGTGATGATGACATGTCAGCCACAAAGTAACACATTTCTCGCTCGTCTTGGCCACCATTCGTTATATTCCAGTCAGCCAAATCACAAGAATTGGACTTATTATTATGTGAACACAATATTATCACTGAATAATCCGTGCAAATATAAACCTCTGTGCAAATATCACTGATATTTGGAGAGATGCCAAATAGCAATTCCCTCAGGGGTGGGTGACTTAATCAGAGCCTGCAGGTGGATACAGCAGTGTTGCAGCAGTATCACTGGTGGACCTATTGTTGGCAGAGTGGGAACTGTTGTGGTTGCAAAGGGTACGCTTGATTTATTCTGCAGAGACAACTCAAACTCTTTAGCAAGCTTCCACATACAAGTTCAAAAGAGGGAATTCTTAATGATGAAAGTAAGGTATTACTTTACACTATGTTGCAGTCTGACTGGTCGACAGACTGAACCCAAGGCATCTTGGGATTGCTAGTGGACAGCTAACAACATGCTAACAACCACAGCAACTATTTTCAACACAGTGTAACACGTTCTAAGTGACATTGCCTAGTGCACATGTATTTAAGTAAATGTCACTTGCTATAATTTGGGCTAGATCAGAAGATATAGTTTCGCTCAGGGAGGATATATGTGACAAGGACAACGGTTTGGAAAGAAAAGAGTACAAGAATATATTTATTGGCAGGAAAGCCACTCTTAAATTTCAACAAATAAAATAGATCAGCTATGACTGACTGTGTACTTCCTGGTATTTCAAAAAACAGTTATCACTCAGAATTCACCAT
>JAJHUR010125161.1:1210-26072 GCA_027495735.1 Lutjanus campechanus | reverse complement strand
GATTAACGATCGGCTTTATTCGCGTTCCGTGGGCTCGGCGAGAGCCAGGGACCGAGTCGCGCGGGGAGGCTTGGCCCCCGTTCATAACTGCTTGCAGTTCTAGTTAGTATTATTTTTAATGATAACAAAGTAGAATAACAAGTTATTAACAGGAATTCTGTAAAATTACTGCAGTTACTATGTTAACTAACACTCCATAGAGAGCATTACATTCATTTCTGAATCTGTGCCAAAGAGTGAATGAAACTGTAGTAATATACAGCTGGTGTCAAGAAATGAAATGTAACAGGGATCTCACTAATGGTTTGAACTATAAACCAGCACAAAAATCATAAATAAACCACAGTGCTCTGAATAGACACATTACAAACACTAACAAGAAGTAGCATTTGCATTTTTGGAACATTACAGAGCTGCTGTCTTTATTTTGATTGTAGTTTGTGCTTATTACGTGAACTTTTACTACGAGCTGAGAAGGATAGAAAATAGGTCGGTTTTAAGCTCTTATTCCTATGTTACTTTATTCTGTTACAAGGTTCATTATTAGAAGGTCGATCAGCTTAATTTATGTGAATGATTCATATTAAAATGCCCTCTGCTCCCGGCGGTCTTTCAGGGTGGTTAAACCAAACTCCTTCATAAAATCAGGTGTTTTGATGTAGTTTATTCACAGTAAAAACTTCAGTTTCATCATCACTGAGACTCTTTTCTGATTCACTTTGATCTACAGAGAGAATTGGCACAAATGTCATTTACTCAGGAACAGCTTTAACTAACCTGTCAGGAAGGGTTTGCCACAGATGTACACTACATGTATTGACTGGCCCGACTCTTTTATAATTTTATAATTAATGTTTATAATATAAATGAATGACATCATTTATTTTGAAAAATCTCATGGGGAGCAAAGCCTCATGTTTTTCAGAAGCTGAGGTAGACACGTCTGTCTCCCAGGGATCTGCATCCAAGCCTGAAGCGTAAATAAATGCTTCAGGTTACTCTTATGCCCGTGAGACACAGCTGAGACACAAGCCTGCACTGAGCTGCAGACATGAGGTGGACCATGAGTGAAACGTATTTTTACCCTAAGTGTTGCAGTATAGAGGCATTTGCGGGGATACCACTAATGCTCCTGCTAATTATCTAGTTGCATTTTAATAATGCCTGATTGTACTTCTGCAGGCACTTGGTGAAAGCAACGCAAAAGTAGCACAACACATTACTTCACACAGTAATACTGTAAAGTAACTTATTCCTTTGAAATGAACCAGGAAGAACAGAAGATTTAATGTATTCCTGTTAAAAAAGATATTTCAACTTGCCAAACGATGTTAATATCATGTTGGTTTACGGCATTTTTTTCCCATTTTTTTTCCTACATGGATCAAATATCTTTCAGCTGAGGCAGCGAGATTACACAGGAGGGAAGTTACAGGAGAGCTCTGAGAGTCTGGTACATATTGAGCATCTCCTCACTGGCAGAACCAGACCATTTGTTGTTTGTTAAAATATCTAAAACAACCTGTGGATACATTTTCCTGACGAGCAACCCGGCAGCAATTATGCAGCTAATGACTGTCCTCGGGAGAAAAACAACAGCTTTGACCATTTGTTCAAATCAAACAATGTTTTATGTTCAGTTGCAAAAGACGAAAGCAGTGATCATCCAGCCACAAGATCTCTGAAGGTACAGTCACATTACGCCTGTGAATATTCGCTCCGTCTCCAATTTGTTTTCATTGAAGCCCACACGAGAGACTAATTCAATCATAGGTTTGCTGTTTCAGCTCAAGGAGACCCACAAACCAGAGTTCACCTTTGTTTCACTTTAATTGTGCAGATGTGCAGTAGAAACACTGATGCACTGAGTTTTTTGGAAGTTTTGCAGCCATTGTCGGTTTTCCCACACCCTTGGAAGGGGAGGGTGTGGCAAGTTGTATTCAGTTGGTTATTGTCTAATCTACAAGCTCACCACTAGATGCCACTAAATTCTTCACACTGGTCCTTTCAGGTATCAGCCGAAATAACCCAGTAGTAGCATCGAAACTTCTCCAGTCAAACGATACCTGCATTCCATCCTTTTTGTACCCAGATACCCACAAGTAAGCAGGTTAGCTGCTCTGGCTAATTAATAAGCATCACAAATTGTTGGTGCAGATAAACAGCTGTTCGTAGAAAACAAAACAAAACAGAGAATGATTCCCGTCTCTGGACATAACGTTAACTTAGTGTTTTTCCTACATGCTTCTACAATGTGTGACGTGAGACAACACACCACCAGCAGTGTTAGGTCTTGGTTCATGGATGCTACATGCTTATTTACTCATTGATGCTGATTAGATTTACTCCTTAGGTATTGAAATTTGCCAACAAATGACGAGGTATTTTTTCATTACTCAATAGTAGGAGTGGGAATCTCTGGGCATCTCACAATTCAATTTAATTCAGATTCAAAATTCTAGGACCTTTAATTCAGTGGGTGACGGTCAGATTGTATTCATCAGCAGCTGCTCAGGTTCAGCCATCCTCACCAAAATTCAAGAAGTAGCCTAGTTTAGAAGTTAACATGATGTACATGTTACATTTGTCCAACTTGACTCAGAATCTATTTCTGACTGAATAAATAGAAAAGGGGGCAGTCTCCTGCTCCAGTTTCCATAGAATATAAAATGAAACCTAACTGACAATTAAATGGTCTGCAAACTTTTTATTAAAACAAACAAACAAACGAATTAATAAAATCACAGACCACAATCTATATCCTAAAAAATAACCACAAAGTTGTAGCATAATCCCTATGACACTGTCTCAACAAAAGTTGACTACAGTGCAGCAGTACATTTTATTAAACAGGTGTTGGTATTTTTGTGTCTACCCACACTGAATCCACAGTTTCATTTCTGGCTAACACTTGCACTGCCTCCCCAATCAAAAATGCCCTTGTATCCCAACACCAAACACCTCATGTGCAGCCTGCCTCTGCCCTGAAGGCAGGACTCCGTGTCATTAAACCTTAACTCTCCTCACCACCTGCACGGAAAGGTGAAAAGAAGAACGCCACGTCTCGTTTCTTTTTCTGACTTTTCTCCCTGATAAAATGTGAACCTCCTCCTTCTCTTCTTCCTCACCTTGTCTGGTGTTGGTGAACCGGAGAGGAGAACACTTGCTGTGGGTTTCTATTAGTCTGAGCTGCTGGAGAGACCGAACCCAGGCAGCCCCGGCATGTCGAGCCAGTGGGAGTGTGGAGAGAATGGGGTTGCGCCTTGTTACAACACACACTCCTTTGCCTTAATTGGCTCCATATCAGCCTGCTAGCCGCTGGTGCAGACTGTACAATGATGCAGCTATTGCTTGTCCCTATAACCTCCACCCAGATAGAGGAGGAGAGAGCTGCTGCTGCGAGGACCACACAGACACATCCCTGTAGGAATGATTGCCTTGGCATGAATACAAAAGATGAGGTGCAATTTACCAGGTCAAAGAATCGCTCCCTCTCTCCTCTTTTTTTGCTCTAAATTTGCAGCAGGAGGTGGTGAGCGGAGAAGACGGAGGAGGAAAAAAGCCAGGAGGAAATGACAGAGGGACATTAGGAAGAGAGACGGAGGCAGAGAGATGTGAGAAAGACGAAGAGAGGGGGAGGGAGGAGGGGCGGCGTGACAGACAGAGGCGGGCTGAGGAGGGGAGGAAAATGAAAGGCAATCTGATAGATGAAAAAGAGGAGCAAGAAAAAGGAGTGGCTGTCAGAGAAAGAAGCACTTTGGAGACCGAGAAATGTAGGGCAAGGCCTTCAGAGAGACACGGAGGGATTTCAGGGGCATCCTTTGATGAGGGGAAAGTTAGAAAGGCACACTCACTCGCCTCACAGCCGCCGCACAAGTTATGACATCTGATAAGGTCATTATGCGAGCGCGGAGCGGCAGCCTCGCAAACATCATTAAAACATCTGCAGGACTCCTCCGCCGCTCCCAGACACCTGAAGTCAATTCTGCGTCTGAGGAGATCTCACATTTGCAAGTGGGTTCATGGCCACCGTCATCATCACACTGTTTATTGATGTGTGGGGCTGATATGTTCCCATAATCCTCTCAATTCAGGAGCTGGGGCTGATGGGTATGGTTATCACCCAGCGTGCGTAGTAAACAATGGACTGAATCGATAACAAGAAGATGATCTTGTTAAGAGAAGTTTGGCGAGAGTAATGAACGCCTGAGCACAAGGTGTGTGCCACTACTTCATGTTCTCATCACGTCCACCGCTGCACCGCAAAAGTCCCTTTTCTACACAAGATACAGTGAGTTGAAAATGAAACTGAAAGATAAAAGGTGCAGTATAATCCTAGCGTGAAGCCGAATATATGCATGGGTAGGGACGGCGGGAGGAAATTTGAATATGGCACTCAGGCGAACTGTTAACCGTCAAACTCGAGATGACAAGTTTGTTGTGAACAAGGGCAAACAGGCAATTTTCACACCAACGCGAAAACTTCTTCTTTCAGTCTGGAGACTGGCTGTTAAATCTTGGAGTGCGAGTGTAATAAATCCCGTCGAGCTTGATCCCAAAGGAGCAATTACTGTTGTGTTCTCACAATATAACAACAAGCCCAAGAAAAACAAAAAGAAGACATCAATAATACATCGCCGATACTACAGTCCCAGTGTGGGGGAAAGAACTGCTTCCCTCTGAAACATCTCCAATACTAAATATTCTAGTTGGAGTGTGTCCATTATGTGCTGGAACACAGGATAATGAGAGACAGTAACCAAAAAGGGTGTGTGTGCGTGCGTGTGTGTGCGTGTGTGTGTAAGTGTATAAAACACCAGCTGCCAGTGACAACACTCGTCAAGCCCAAAGAATCTCCTGGGAGGAGACAGATTTCATATTGGCAAGCAGGACACGTGAGAGCATCTTTCAATCTCTGCTCCTGTTTGTGTTTATGATGTCATGTGCATGTATGTGTTGACAGTATATCAGTGGTAGAAAGCAACTTATTAGATGTATGCAAGTACTTTACTTAAGTACAGTTTAAAAGTACTTGAGGTTTTCTGTTTGAAGAAACCGTTTGCTGATTAGTTTTACAAAAACTAATACTTACTTTTTCCTTGTGGCCTTTTACAAAAAAAGCAGTGTCTAGTTGGGGCCAGTTGTCAGGTTTCAGACATCAATAAGCACATTTCCATCCATCTGCTATGTGCATTTACACTTAATAAATAACCTGAATGGAAGCACCACAAATTCAGGGGAAAAACACCCACAATAGCACAAAAAGTTTTTACACTGAGTTGAGGTGGAAAAGTTGGTGTGTCGATAAAAACCCAATATATTTAAGTAGTCCAATATCACAAATTTGTGATTTGCAATACTGGGCTACATAAATGTAAACTGACTTGACTTGGAGGGGCCCAATCCCCTGGTTCACAAAAACTGGACTAAACTACCTGAACAAAGTAGTAGTAGTTAAAACTTGCTCCACCTCAACCAGCTATAAATGCAGAAGGCCGCTTAGACATTGCATCAGTGTTAATAATAAAATAATGTCATATAATAATATAAGTAGCCTGCAGATTGCAAATATCTCATCTCATCCTCCCCTTCCAAGTACGTAGGAGAAACTACAGTGGCTGTGAAACTCACTCAAAATGCATCAGCTGTATGGAGCCAGTGCTTTGTTCTGTCAGACTGGGTTACTATAGAAACCTTTCAGTGCAACATGGTGAGTAGGGATGTCACAAGAATCAATATTTCGGTACCAAGTTGATGCCAAAATTGTGACAGGACATTCAGTCTGTGTGATCTGTCCTCAAAATATAATTAACGTTTTAAATAAATATTTACGGACTAATGTTCTATCATATCTGTAAATTTAAACTACTGCTTGCATTCTGAGTTTAACTTGTAATTCAAAGTTCAGCAGCAGAAATCACTTCTGCACGACATTACTTTCAATGCACGGTAACACGCTCGCCTGATTATGATTTGCATTATGCTCAGTAAATTTCCCCTTCAGTCTTTTGTCCTAGAAGCTCAGAAGAGTTTTTTATTTCAGGTAGAAAAGAAAAATAACAATGTGTAAATCTTAAATTGTCTTTGTTTTTTACCATGGTATCAAAATGCATGTTGAGAACTGTGGAACTTTACTGGTACTGGTATCAACTACTGAATTTCTGGTATTGTGACATTCCTCCAAGGAAGCAGACCCACACCTGCTGTGCTCATTCTAAAGTAACAGTTTGTATTTTCAGGTGATTACAAATTAATGAAAACATACTTATGAATATTACATTCAATTTCTGCCATACTCTGCCAATAAACCCCCATAAATCTTACACACTGGTCCTTTAAGTAAAGCATCGCTGTATTTCTTCCAGCACTGAGTGTGCAAACTGAAATGACTCATATTAATAACAATAACGCTGAGTTCTTCTGCATGAAAAAAACTTAAATTCCCTGTGTGACCAAGTGGAACTTAGAAGAGAGCTTGTTTACGAGACACAGACTTTTAATAGGAAAACGCTAATGAAATGAATCACAATGCCAATGTTTATTGCCAAGGTAATGCCTATTCATTTACTTAATGGACACACACCTGAGATGCAATAATAGCCAAACTGGTGATTAGGAACATGTAAATGAATGTGAGTTACAGGTTGATCTTTACAGAGAAAGAAAGAATTCCTTCCAGCAGCTGCGGAGCTGACTCACATCAGTAAATGGCTGTTTGGAGGCTTTTTTTTTGGTCCCATTTTTTCACCAAGGTGATGAGCCTCATTAGTCTAATCCTGAGTGTATTCTGCCTACCAGGAATTCATAAAAACACAAACAATGCGCGCATGCATGCTAACAGCCTTCTGTCGGGGAGCTGCTCCCACACCGTTTTATCCCTTAATGAGCCCTGATCAGCATTTTTCACTTTACTGCACACTAAAGGAAAAAGGTGAGTATCACACAGCCACAGTGGTGAAGGAAGAAAATACTCAGATCCCTACTGCATTAAAAAAAATACTATCACTAAAATATACTGGAAAAATCAAAGTAACTAAGTATTCATTTTGCTGAAAATGTCCCCGCTGTCAATACTGATACATCAGCGTGTAAGGAGCAGTTTAGAGCACTGTTTCTACTGAGGTGAAACTTCAGACTTTACATATCAGGAGTTTAATCCAGCAGTTCCCAACACTGGGTCTGCCCCCTCCAGTGAGTCGCAAGATAAATTTCAGGGGTTGTCAAAGGATTAATAGTATAACTTCAGTCCCAAAAAAGTAGCGATGCAGAATGCAATGATTTGCAAATCATTTTCGACATACGGTATCAGTCAAAAGTTTGAACACATCTTCTCATTCAGTGTTTTTTCTTTTTGTATTTTTATTCTTCTTCCTTATTGTAGATTAATAGTGGAGAAAACAAAACTATGAAATATGGAATTACATAGTAAGCAAAAGATGTGAAAACTGTTTTATATCTTAGATTCTTTAAAAGTAAAAAAGACTCACACTGCCCTCTGCACATTGTAGTCAAATTTAATAATAACAACAGTTATTACTTCCTTGCTTTTTATTGTTGATCCATGATTTTCTCCAATGCACCTGTTGACTACAAGTGTGCAAAAGGTTTTTGCTCTTTCATATTTTATTTTTGATATTTTATTCTTCAAAGCTACCTTTTGCTTTGATAACAGTTGTACACACTGTTGGTCTAATCTGAACCATTTCTTATAAAAATAACAAAACATTAAATGAGAAGTGTGTCAAAACTTTTGACTGGTACTATATTTTCAATTGATTGCAGTACAAAGGCAACTTAACGACAACAACTCATTCTAAATTTGATGCGTGCAACATGTTCCATCAAGTTGGGACAGGAGCAACAAAAGTTATGTAATGCTCAAAAAACATTTCCACAGGTAAACAGGTTAACTGGTAACAGGTGATAGTGATCGGGTATTAAAGGGGTGTGTTACAACAGTGTGGCTTCATTCTGATGGATTATTTTTGAAAGATGTAATTAGCAAAACGTTTTAAAAAAACAACAAAAAAAACAACAACATAAGTTTATGAGGCATTTTGTGTGGCCCTTGGTAGCTTGGAGCCTAATGCAACTGCTGACTTCACCTAATGGGAAGCCCCCGTTCCTGGAAAGAGTTTTGAGAGGGCAAATCTTTATTTTGAAAATTTTGTGGATTGCATATTGTGGCTGTTCTTTCAGGGCTGAGTTTACAACACCCACTTCTCAGAGATCTGCCCACACAGCTGCGAGCTTGCGAGTCACTTCTGGCAGCACTGTCTTGCAGCTCTGGTCTGAAACTCTGAAACTCCTGAACAGACGGTCTGGGGGAAAAAGAGATCCTGGAGGCAGAGACTTTTGCTCTTATCCTATTGTTTTCTCTCTGCAGTAATACAGTCCAATCACTATGGATTTGGCGTAATTATGGGTTAGGTGGGATTGTGCAAAGGATTAACGAACAGGATGCACAGTTCTCTGTGCTGTCTGTCAGAGACATGATGACATGATATTCATCCCATACACAACAGGTTTAATCTAAAACACTGCATTGTGTCTTATAAGCTTATCCAATGTTTTAATGTAAATTCTTAATCTTAAAAGTATTTCATAACTTCAGCTGTCAGGTAAATGTAGTGGAGTAAAAAAGATACAATATTTCTCTCTTAAATGTAGTGAAGTAGAGGTATAAGGTAGCATCAAATGAAAGTGCTTTGCACTGCACAGCTGTCTGCTCTGTGGCTCAAGTTTCTAACAGAGTGTTAGAAGCTTTAAAACTGATATTAATGCCTGTGCAGTCGATAGTGTTCCTCTCGGTTATTAGTGAGCATCTGATGCTATCATCATCATCAAGGCTTTCGTTGCATTATTAATGAGATGATGATGGAAGGCGGAATTAACGCTGATTACCAGCCGAGGAAATGGAGTCATCTTCAGCTCATAAATAGACAGATACTCTTTTGCATTGCTGAAATGTGTCTCTGCATCTGTTAATTATATTAGCTGCAGCCAGCTGTCTTTATGTCATTCTTCTTCAGTGTAAAAATGACAATTAAGAGTCTTTTCAGTATCAAAAACTTATTTCTTTTTCATTCCAAAACTTTTTCCACAGCTCAGTGTTGATGTTTTTACTCTTTGTTGAGTCTCAAAGTATCAGCAGAGCTGATCTTGGGAGGAAATTTGGGTATTTTGGGACCACTTCTGAACCTTCTATTAACCAAAGCAGAGCACTTTGATTTAAAGTGAAGGAAAACAAGTGTTGATCTTCACTCATAGTTCCATTTGTTTATCTTGGCTCCAAATAACTGGAGTTTGAGATGAGTCGGAGGTTTTTAAAAGATTACTTGACTCAAAACAAGGGTTTTGAGTCGGGTTCCTTCACAAATGAAAGGTTAATCCCTGCTGGCATGATCAGAGACACACACAAGTGCTGTTCCAAGTGTTTAATGAGGAAATCATTCCAGCTTTTATTAGATTGTATTCGTACCGCTGGCAAACGATGCATTTCATTTTATTTAATTACAAAAAGTTGGATGAACCTTTTAAAAAGTAACCTGCCTGCTGGCTCATAATGAACACGGATCCCACTTGATTTTGAGCTTATTATCTCAAAGAACAAGCATCCATTGATTCTACAAAGACGCTGTCAGGCTATAATTTAGTCTATTTGTTATTTGTTCTGCACAGGTTAAATTTGCTGTGCATAAGCACAAAGGACAGAACAAAGACTCAACAATACCTAGGGTGATAAAAAAAAAAATTGGTATCTCTGAATCACCTGTTGAGGCTGTCTGACATAAAATATAGATTATAATAAGCACAAAAACTGTGTTTTTTGTATTTACTGTACATGTCCTCTGATAAGGCACAGTATTATAATTCAGAATCTTTGCATAGCACATTAAGAGTGGAAATAGCAATTTTTTGTGTTTTTTTTCCCCAATGCAACCTGGATTTTGTGAATTTTTAGACTTCTGATTAATGCTGCTGCTCTCATGAAATCTTTAACATGATTCATCAAATGCTTCAAAGCTTCTACCGTTGCCATGGTAATCTACATTCAAATCAGTATCCAAATGCATTCGGGGGGGTGTTTAAAGAAAGAAAAGAGACGTTGTGTCAGCTGCCCCAAAAAAAGAGACAAAAATAGTGACAAAAAGCGAGACATGAAGCTTCTCTGTAGTGTTTAATTAATCTCAAAACTCGCACACATAAAACCAGATGTGCGCACATGATACAAGCACACAGAACTGTGAAAAAACAGCAAACCATCCACCTGGGCTTTGAATATTTGCAAGTAATTCTCACTGAAGCCCCCAAAAATAACTGCAACAGCCCTAATTTAATTTACAATTAACCACAAAAGAGTTGTGAAGCATCTCGTCCACCCCTGCTTCCATTCATTTTTCTTACAATGTTACATTATTCACAGTTGTAGCTCCTCTATGGTTTGGATCACCGTTAATCATGTGCGGATCATCAGTCCAAAAGATGAACAGCTGTGTTTGAAAATATCTGGTTCTTTGATTAAAAAGTCAAAGTTAAAAGCCTGTGTAACTATGACTCCTAACCCCCTTTCCCACATGCTCTGCAACTCTGCAATTATCCAGACACTACCCGGAGGAGCTGTAGGTGTGAACACAGATTTTCCACACCAGTTGCCCTGCACTTAACCCTGCAAACTCCCTGGTCCAAAGTCCAGGTGAGCCTCATGTATAACTAGATCAGGAGGATTAACAGCGAGCGGGTGGCGTTGCAGTGTGTTGCTGCTTCGTACTCTTTTCTGCTGATCAACATCAGCCTACAGTAATGTAATATTTTTTAATCACGTTTCTTCATCATCTGCAATGTGAAAACATCAGATCACAGCCAAAGAAAGTAAAAGTGTGCATCCTGCAAATCCCAGTGCACCATGAAGCATCTATCCAGCCAGAACATGCTTCCATCAGTTCATTTTCAGACTCAGTTTATGTTGATAAAAACAGCCATCATTAAAGATGAGTCCCCTTCCTCCTGCTGCAAGCTCCGCAGGCACCACCCGTCACATAACACATACAGAGTATTTCCAACAAGTGTGACCTGACGTGGACAATCTCGTGTTGTGTGCTACAAGTGTTCAGGTGATGTCTTGACCTGATTCTCAGGGCATAGTTCAGAGTGGACATGTTAAAACAGTTCTACGATGCATTTTGCCAAGACACACCCAATCCCAGAGCCTAAAATTGTGTAGGACAACTACAGCTGTGTGTTGTTCACAAACAAAGCACAGTGGCTGAGGCTTATATGTATCATAGTATTTTGACTCATCCTCAAAGCCAAAATTCTATTTTAAACGAGAGATGGAACCGATCCAATCCAATATCAGCATCAGGACCCAGTATTGATATAAGGCATTCAGTGGGTATCGGACTTGTGTCACCGATCCGCATTCCGGTTTAAATTCCATAATGCCATGTGTATTCTGCTTGTAAATACTGTGCTAAACAGTGCAAATTGAGAGCTCCTACTCACACAACGCATAATACTTGGGAAATGCTTTCTAACATGAAACTGGCTGGAGTGAAGAAATGTGCTGTACTAGCCACCTCACTCACCTCAGCGCAAAAATGCCAATTACCAACATAACCCAGCATGTTCTGCAACAAGCACAAAAAAAAATAAAATAAATATAACAATAAAAATATGTGCATCAACATCAACATGAACTGTATTGGCAGATATCCAAACTTAGATATCAGAGTCTGGTCAGAACTGAAAAAATCATGTTGAACCAGTGAGGTTAGACCACATCAGCTACACCCTGTGCCTCCCCGCCTCCTAAAATCAATTTAGTTGTCCTGACAATCATGGAAACTTCCACTGTTGACCTACATGTCAGTGTGACCCACTTGTGACTACTGAGGCTTGTCCAAGATCTCGATGAAGTTTAAATCTGAGGCGAACGCTGCAATATACACAAACTTCTCTCAGTTCTCCTGGATGATGGAGGTGAGAGGTTCTGTGTCTACAGGCTAAAATAAATTCTCTCACAGGTTGTTGTTTAGACGGCCATAAAGCAGTGAAACGCTCAGATTTTCTGACCTTCCGAAACAAACAAACCAACAGTCACACACACTTCCCACAATGATTGACAAGGTGTAAAAACCGGCAGAGCTGTAAGGACAAATTCTGTCCTTCACACCCTTTAAATTACTACTTTTTCTATTGTCCATGTTTACTGCAGAAGCACCAACACCTCTGCTTCTGCAGCAATGGAGACAGTCAGCCATCAGAGACGCAATGGAGCAACCAGGAAACATTACTGCACGCACAGAGGCACAGCTGGTATTCATTACACATCAGGAGATTGCTCTGCATGTGCGCTACAATAAATTATTTTATTCTGAAGTCTGTTTATTGATCTATTGTACCAACAAATACCTGGGTTTTATTATCCCTCCCTTGCTGTTTGTAGCATTTTCAAAGGTAGCTTCTCTAAAAACAAACACACAGGTGACAGAGTAAAGGAAAAACAAACACACAGTGTCAAACACTGCCTTCATGCCAAACAAAAATAATAGAGTCCACTGCTCGATGTGAATCAACCCAGATTTCATGGATAAGGGGTTACAATATCATCGCACAGTATTTTAATTCTCACTCCACTAAGACTGTAATTATAAAACAGTGGATGCTCAAAACTCATTAACACAGGAATCTTTTCCATCTCTACCATCCATTTCATGTGACTTCAGCACTGCATGAGGTCCCATTCTGTTCATTTAAAACATCTCATATCCTGATAAAATCCAGGTGCGCTTTAATACTCTTTCATTTACACATATCTACATATATGCATACAGTATATCTCTGTAAGCCAGATCATAAATCTGACTGCAATCTGCCTTGGTGTGAATGCAAATAAGGGTCAGCTCTACTCCTGTCTGGAGCTGTTTGATAACTGACAAAAACACAGAAGGAAGAAAAACTTGTGGAGTTTGGTTGTTTACAAGAAGAGAGACAGATAGATAACTCACAATGCAGTTTTTATTCCATTTTAACAGGCTCTCACTCACATCACTCCCTCATCCGCACAGATCATTTAGTGGTGAAACTGATCAGGGATCAAATAAACGTGGCAGCAGCATTATGCGCCTTCTGTGTTCTGTTTTGAGGTTTCTGGTGCTCTAGCTCACTGTTATTTAATATGAAAAGGAGAAAGATGGTTTCAGTATGATTTTAGTTGACTTTATCACAGAGGAGAGGCTACTTCTACAGCATCTTACTGATATTAGGTGTTTTCAAACCAAACAGTTCTGGAGACTGAGAGGAGCTGCCCACTGGAGATCTCCCTGTTAACTATATTCACACCGCCAACATTGAACAAGAATGAAGTGATGTAAGCTGGCGAGCTCTGGTTGGTATAGCAACGTTACTTCTCCCCATCCTACAGCTCAATAAAGCCTCAACTTCACTGGCGGCCCATTTGTCTGTATTTTGTATGGCTGGGTTTGGACCATAAGTCCAAGTGTGGTCATGTGAAACGCTTACCATGGATAAATGTTAACAGCAGAAACACTGATTTAAACTAACATTAGCTAGATAATTGTAATGACTGTGCTCTCTTTTCCGGTTTATTGAATATTTTGGGGTTTACTGAGGCTACTTTACTGTAACGACAGAGAGTATCTGTCCTTGTAAAGCATTTTGTAATACAGCATTTGCCAAATTGAGGTGACTGTTACAAGACGGACACCAAATTACGGGGGAACTAAGGCGAGCTTGACCTCACGGAAGTAAAGGGACAGTCAGTGACGACAGAGTGAGTGAGAGAAAGAGATATGCAATAGGCAAGACAGCTGCTTCTATGAGCCTATGATACTTTATGTAAAGTCCTCGTAAAGTCCTCTCATGTAAAAACAAATGTGAAGCAGAAAAATGCCTGTTGCCTGTGTGTAGTGAATACAATAAAAAGGGTGGGGGGGTCCTTCAACTGGTTCCTCCTGTCCAACAACACCTTACTGTAGTTACACTTTAAAAGGAGTTAATATTATGTCTGCATCTTGGAAGAGGCAGATGCATTTACATCTTACTGTACACCCTTTCACCCGCCGAGGTGATTTAAACAGTCACATTTTAATCCGTCTCAAATGCGTCTTTGATGCACATACACATTTTGAGATCTGATCGCTATCTGACCTACCCAAGAAGCACAAAGTGGCTTGGTGTATTTGGGGTATTAGTAATGCTGTCTGCCTCAAGAGCAGCTTAAATGCTCCTTGGCAAAGATTCAACAAGTCTCTGAACACCAGTCCTCTAAAATATATTCCCTCATTTGGTGTTTTGATGATGGCAGGCAAGAGTGCATGTAACATGTTACACTAAAATCTCCCGTAGGTTTTCCATTGGTTTGAGATCTGGTGACTATGAGAGCCATAGAATATGATTCATATGATTTTCATACTCATGAAACCATTCAGTGAGCCCTCATTTCCTCTGTGGAAGCATCTTCATGTGCTTCTACTCTCATTTATTTATATTTCTGCTTTAATTTGTTACAAGTTTATGTTCAGTTTCACTTTTTCAGCGCAGGGGACCATGCATCAGATAAGATTACTCAGACAGTATATGGACTACCTACAGCATCTGTTTTACACTACAGAGGTGTGGGGTCCCATGAAAGACCCTGCTGTTGATATAACCTGAATTAATGTGGAGTCCCTCCAGCAGGGAGGAAGGAAAAGGAGGCGGAAGCAGCAGGAAAAATGCTTACTCCTCAACAGCACTGAAGGTGCAATCAGAAGACTCTTCAATGAGAGCACAAGACCAAAGAACCTCCGACTGAACCACCATGACAATGTCTCCTCAACAGGGGGGGATGATGGGATATACATCAAAGTCCACTCTGTAATTGGGACTGTTTCGACTGAAGGCAGACATCACAGTACAGAAAACAATTTAACGTCACATCAGCAAATCTACAAGGCTACTGGAGGCTCTTTCTGTCTTCAGTCGGGGTTTCCTCTGCAACTTCTGCTTTGAACATTTCTTGTTTTACAAAACCTTGCCAATTTTAATACAGTCCCGGAGCCTCATTTATAAAATGGACTTTCAATGGCACTTCTTAACATCACAAAGCCAGTCCATTAATGTATAGAAATAGATCTATAGAAAGGACAACCCTATGTTTCAATTCAGACTCAACACTCAATGCTTGTAGAGATTATCTCAAGGTAGATATTACAGAGAAAGAGTGGAAAAGTGCTCTCAACCAGAGCTCTGTCACAATTACAGAGTACAGATACTTTCATGAGTACACTGTCAAGTAGTACACTTTGCACACTATATACTCACTTGCACAGTGCGCAAATTTCAACAAGGGGGCTGTCGCAAATCATGGACGGCCATTATCTTAAGAAAAATTTAGAGTGGAAATTGAAATATTTGTATGAATTCTTTATATATGCAACCTGCTGTCATTGTAATCACTTGGGCTTGGAGCTACACAGGACTTGTGCCATCTGGTAACATTATATTGGAGAGAAGGTCGACATCTCTGTATATGATATCTCCAAAACTCAGCCACTCGAGACAAAATTATCTAGATGGATAAACAGCACTTCAGTCCAGTGGGAAAACATATTTTTGATTTTGGTGTGACCTGTCCCTTTAAGGACATTGTCGGAAATTATCTTAAGACCAAGTTCAAGTACGAATCCAAGAACAATTTTCATAAAAGAGGGCCCGGCTCCTTTGCTCTATTTTTGGTCAAGAAGCTCACTGTCCTGACAAACCTCAGGTCTCTGTAATTAATAACCTCAGTGTCCAAAATGTTTCTAATATGGATGGTGGGGGGTGCTTGTGGCATACAGAAAGAGATTACGCCAAAATACAAGTAACAGTTTCATCATTCCACTCTCCCACCATGGAGGACATGCTCATTAATCACGCCTAAAGAGCTGAGTAATGTAGCCGGCCTCGTGTGTTGTCGGTGGAGCCAGAGGAAGAAAAAGCAAAGAAATTGGGTTTTATTGCGATGCTTCCTGCCAGCCGTCTCTTTGCATTCGCCCTCAACGATGGTAGAAGGCAGCGGCAGCCCATCATCTATCTCCTGATGTTGTGCCAAAAGGTATCATCCATTTATCATAATTTAACCTTTTCAGAGCCTTCACAGGTCTCTCAGGGGCCAAACAAGGAAAGCACTCCACGGGCTACAGCTTAGCGAGCAGCAAAGGTTAAAACATGGAGAAGCATGAAATCACCATTCAGCTCATGACATGCACGCCTCAAGAAATGTACCTCCACTTCCTTTATGTTAAAAATACACGACTTCACCGGTGATTCCCTAACCACAGAATGCCAAAAGGCAGTGAGTGTGAGATTACTCCGTCGAGGGAATGCTTATCGAGAGGCAGCGCCCCCTCCCCCCTCCCACTCTTCATCCGTAATTGCTTTCCAGGCTCGCATTGGAAAGAGCCTGGAGCTGTGTTATGTTTGGCGGGAGCAGAATGCACTGGAGATAAGTTGAAATCCAAGACTATGCCACAATTGGGACCACTGTGGCATAACGAAACCCCTATTCTGTTCTTCTCAGTCAAATCGGAGCGTTTTTAGTATTCTAACAAGGTTCCTGCATAAAAATAGTGGTTATCTGTCGCTAATGTTTCGTGCAGTTCACTTTGTAATTTAAAACTCAAAATGGACCAAAACACAAAGACGGACCACACATGCACACATTCATATACACACACACACAGAGACCTGCAGACTTCACAAACACTGCTAGTTCGCATAAAATCACTACAGAGTCCTTGGCCATAACGGCCTAATTGGGGAGTTTTCTGTCTCGCTCTCCAGCTGGCTGATTGCATAGCGAAATCCTAATGAACGGTGAAAAATGGCTTTGTTGCTCAGAGAAAACCATAGAAGATGTGGCTGCCTGAGATGAAATATTAAACATCTCACTTCTCCAGCTGTCACTAAAGCTGTGGTTGGGAGAAGGATGCCTTGTCATGTCTCCTTGGCACAGATGGCGTCGTTCTCCTTGGCTCATGCCTTCAGGCAAAGTGTACCTAGTCAGTCAGTATTTCCAGCCCAGATACATCGAAAAACCAGCTCTGTCCAGAGTCTGTGCAGAAGAAGCTGCTTTGTAGATTTCTTGTGCCATCTCAGTGGGATTTGTCTGCACAACACTTTCTGGCATTTTTATTTATTTATTTATTTTTGCCACGCAGGCAGTGGAGCTGGAGGGATGGCAATGTGGATCCGCTGGTTCTGTTGCTCAGTTGGTTCAAAACGTTGGGCAGACTGAAGTATTTTAACAACGATCGAACAGATTGCTATTCACAGAGGATGACTCATGCAAACTTTGGTGACTTTCAACCTGGTATCATGCCAAAGCGTCCATCATGATAGTGTCACATTTTCCCTTACTTCAGCCTGAAGAGTACATGAATTCTTATTTCACAGTCTACTTGTTTAACAGTGAGAAAGATGCAATGTCTGGTTAGAGTGTTTAAAAAAAAAGATTTGCTGAGAAACATTTCAGGTGACAGTGACAGTTTGGTTGGCTGAGTTTTGGAAAACATGATGGTTTGGTAAAAATAATTAACTTCCTTCCAACTTTGATTAGCTTGTTTGCCTCACACAGGAATCAAACCCTGGTCTCCTTTGTGAAAGTCCAGTGTTTTATCCATCCATCCACACCACTTTATCTCCTGTGGACTGTGGGCTCTTTAATCTACAATTGTGATTAAAGATGCTTTACTATGATGTAGGCTACTGTTGTCTGTTTAACAGGCACAAACCACAACAAAAAGTGACACTGCTCTGCTACAAATTACAACAGACTGCTCCATATGCACACATTGTCGAGGGGCAGTATTTAAATTCACACTGGCCAAAACATAACACTTTGTCACTTGCGTGTATGCCTATAATAGCACAACCGATAGCACTTCCTCTGCCAAAAACAGCTATACTGCAGCTATTATTTTCATTCATTGATTAATCTTTCAATGATTTCCTAAATTAATAAATTTGTTTTCTGGTCCATAAAATGTCAGAAAATTGCTTTCTTTGCCAAAGTGATGTCCTCAAATGTCTTGTTTTGTCTACAAAGATGAGTTTACCGTCATAGAGGAGTAAAGAAACCAGATAATACTTACATGTGACAAGCTGAAATCAGAGAATTTAGACATTGTTTCATAAAAAATGATTCAAAATAGCTGCCGATTAATTTAGTTGACAACTAATCAATTAATTGAGGTAGGTAGGTTTGTTAGCATTCTTGCCGCTGTTCAAGGAACTATTTTCCGATTGTCTGGAAGTGCCAATTAGCCATATTCTGTTACACAAAACATCCTAAACCAACCTGGTGAACATGATAATAACTACCTGCTAAACAGCGTGCTGGCATAGATGCAGACAAAGAATAAAATAAAGACAAAATCTCTGGTCCTTCTTCATTAATTTTGATCTTTTTCTAACCTATCCACTGTGAGTCCAACATTGTTAAACGAGTTTAACACTAAATCTGTGAAGCACAGTTTGTCCCACAGAGCTGCCAGCATGTCTGGAGACTCTTTGCTGTGTTTGCTAAGAAGCCAAAGGTTTGACTTTTAATCAAATGAAAAACATCTTGCGTCTTGTTAGGCAGGAGAAGTTCATCCCTTTCCAGCGTGACATTAGGTTGCCCCTCGTGTTTGATAAGACTCCTCGCTCCCGTCTGCACTGAAAGCTCCTCCATTAGTTCGCCTCCACCTGTCTTGCGGGATATCAGTTAGAAATCTGCATGGTGCTGGTGTCAGAGAGGCAATCAGAGGGAGATGGTTACACCGTCTCGTCCTCCCCATCTCCACAGAGAGACAGGCGAGAGTGGTTTCCTGTCCAACTCCTCCTCCTCCTTCTCACTGACAAAATAAAACGGAGGACTCTGCCAGAAGAAAGGAAACCCCTTGGGATTTCACTCTCTATCTTTCCCTTACGTGTCGGTTTCTGCCTCCTTCTTCACTCTCATTTCATTCTCTCTAGCTGAACCTTTTTCCGGGTCCCATATTCTCTTTTATCACTTTCTCCGTCCTTACCCTTTCCTAGTTTTGTCCTCCTCTCTCATTCTCGTTGCCCTTACTCTACAAGAGTTTCTCTCCCTTTTCATCTCCTTCCCAAGTTTCGTTCTCTGCTTCCTTATCTCGTCCCTCTCCTCCACAGTCTTCACAGGCCAACCAACGCTGCTGCATAGCTTGAAATAAATTACCCTTCATTCTGACCTAAATCAAACATGTTGCATTGAAAATACTTGGTACAAAGGATTTAAATTGATTTTAGATGCATAAATATAGTCTAACATACAAGAAATATACTAAAATTTTAGTTCATAACCCAACGAGAAGAAGAAAAAAAAAAATCAATGTTCTGGCAAACATTTTGGCAGCTTGGCCAAAACTCTTAGAAAACTTAGAGGCTTCAAAATGTTTTCTGGGATGGGATGAGTTTAATACTCTGGTGGGAGATGAAGTGAAATGGTCAAAGGCTGACTGGCAGTGCACCCTGTGTGCCAGCCAGCTGATATCTTGGAAAGATCAATATAGCAGAGAGGTCAGCAAGCAAAGATGAAGAAGACAAATGTTCATGTCAAAGTATTTTTTCCAAACACCGATCATTCAGCGTGGCAGGAGAACAAATATGAGCTCAAGGCCAACAACTTTTTCCACTTCTCGATATACACAGAGAAAACTCATCCATGTTGTCAGCGAGGACACAATGGCTCAGACAACTGAATGCTAAGTGTTCGAGGGTTGTGCTGCATTATGCAATGCCACATGCTGTAGTAGCAAAGTGCATTCAAATCATAAAGTATTGATTACAGCTTGCAGTGGCAGAATGTGAAGGGTGACATAATAGCAGTTTTGAAGAAGTATAAATGATGTTCAGCCAAGCTGTGGCCCTAATTGATGTCCCTTGTCACCAAAATGTCAATAAGTTTATTGCCAGGAGAAAAAAATAAATTGGTGGTTTACTTATGATGCTCGGTTGCTCCCGTCAGTGGGGAAAAATCAATTCTCATCCATAGCTGGGTTTACTGACGCATTACAGACAAATCCTCATCAAATCAAAACATACACGGTCACTGAATATTGGCATTTCAGGCAGTCAGAAAAAAAAGATGATGATGCTGCTGCTGCTGCTGCTGCTGCTGCTGCTGCTGTTGCTGCGTGCCCCTTCAGCCTTCTTAAAATATGACTGACTCATTTCACATGAGCTCAACATCTGAGAGAACTGCGTGACTTAGCTGTGAAATAATTCTGATTACAAGACCAAAAGCTAAACAGCCTCTGGCATATTGACCGCAACTCTGGACTAATATTCACTGGATTTTAATGTTGGGAACCACACAAGGTCCATCATCCACATCCCACTCATGAACCAAGTTACAACAACAAGTTTGCACACTTAAAGGTCCAGTGTGTAAGATTTAGGGGAATTATTGGCAGAATATGGCAGAAATGGAATATAATATTACTAAGTATATTTTCATTAGTGTATAATAATCTGAAAATGAGAATCAGGGTGTTTTCAATACCTTAAATGAGCCCTGTATATATACAGAGGGTGTGGGTCCTCTTCCACAGAGTCTGCCATGTTGCACCACCATGTTTCTACAGTAGCCGAGAAGGGACAAACCAAAGGCTGGCTCTAGCTACAAACGCAACACATGAGGGTTGGGCAATATGGTAGAATTTTCACACTGGCCACCATCAGCCATTCATCCAGCAGTTTCCAATATATTTGTGTTTGTAGGGCTGAATATCATGCAAACATTTTTGAAACATGCTGTGTTAGGGTTATCCAACACTGATGGTCCGGCTGAGTGGGTGTGTACTGAACCGCTGGATGAGAGTATGACACAGAGCAGTAGCTAACACTCTTCAGACCATTACGTTAGCAAAATAAAATGACAAATATTACCCAAAAAACGTCAAGAAAATACAGCTGGCAATATAATAGGGGATACATTTGTCCAATCGCTGAACCCTATGCGTGTTTAATAGCTTACTGATGCTGATGAGATTTACTTCTTAGGCATTGAAATTTGGTAACGAATGACAGGACATTTTGTAATACTTGAGGATACTGAAGCTATTCAGTCAGTGCCATAAAAGCATCAAAGTTCACTGCATTACGTATGCTTTGTTTGTTTGCATCATCCAATAAACAATATGAACTCACAAAGTATCAAGAAAGGAAATATTCTTGTATCTGTTTTTTCTTATTAAAGTGAAAATACAACCATACACCTTCTGAATCTAAGTTTGGCACTTTTATTGAACTAAGATGCCTTGTTAACTCGTTATAAAACACGCCTCATTCAAAAGTGAAAAATACAATTTAACTCAACAAAAATGTCTTGGCTCGTCTTCCCACTGTGAAAACCATCACCAACTCTGGTTTGGTCTTAATAAATCCTTAATTCGCAGAGTGAGATGTGAAAATATTCTGGTTCTACAGCCTGTTTTCCTCACACTCATCCTCCGGCTCAGTGGGTTGTACTGTGCCACTGAATAAGAGTCTGTCTCTGAGCAGTGGCTGTCACTCTGCAGACAATTAAATCAAATAAAACAATTTTAAAAAATCACAGATAGCTGATATTTTCCATTTTCTATTTGTCCAGTCGTTCAAACCGTAACACTGGTCCCTCCAATTAAAATTCTGTTTTGAGGTATGGCTCCTGTTGGTTAGGATAAAATTACCAAATTACTGAAATCTGGAGATAGCAAACCACACCAGACACAACTCTAGTGTCCTTTAATTCTAATCAAGTGACAAACAGCCCTCAGCTTAAACCAATTATCTAAACCAAATTATCTAGAAGTGAAAACGAATATAAACGCATGTGAAATGTTTGTTATAATTGTCCATTCTCCAGTGTACTTGATGAAATCCCCTCTTTGGACCACGAGAGAGCTCGTAGCACGGTCTCTCATGCGCACCCTGAATGACAGGCACACAGAGATGACTGGTAAAGAGACAGACCGGGCTGGAAGAGACTTGGATAGATTTTTTGACAGTCCACCAGACCACCGATGTGGCAGCCCATCAGGATTTATCCCAGTATGCCAGATGGCCAGTACACCAATGGCCGATGTTCATGCATTTTCTGTTTATGCTGTGTTGGGTATCTGCATAAGGAGACATGTTCACACATAGTTGTCGGCACAGACGGGTAATTAATTTCAAACTACATGTGAGACCATGAGGATCCTCAAGGCCATGCAGACACAGAAAGTATCATTTGTACTTAATTCAAATATTCACAGCTACATGCTAAACACTAACCTAAACTCAAGTCTAAACTTAACAGAAAAACCAAGTCCAAGCTTAAATCAGCACTTTGAAGAACTGAGGACAGGACTAAATAATCTTTTTGTGTCTGTCTGACAACATTATGGGAAGGATCCCTACAGAGATAGACATTTTTATCAAAGAGTAAGATCCTTTCTGGTTAACCAGAAACAGCTGACTAATGCTCTTGCTCTTGCCACCAGGCTCCTTTGACAGAAACAGTAATTTTATCATCGTAAAACACACTTCATTTAAACTCAATGGAACCCCCACCCCCAAAAAAAAGCATTTGCTCATCTTTCCAGTGCTCCAACAACCACCAAGTCTAGTTTGGTTGAAAATAAACCCTTAATTCAAAGAATTAGATGTGAAAATATCAGGAAAGAAGCAAGAGGGAGGTCGGACATCAGAGAAGCAGTGGGGAGAAGTGGTGTGTAGAGCCAGAATATTTGAAAAATAACAACATCAACCTTTAAAGCAGCAACCATGAACCACAGCATCCTTGCCCTGCTGCACGACATTCTCTGTCTCGCTCTCCCTCGATTTCCTGTGATTGCTCTACCATCTCTGTACAAAATGCCTCAAACATAAAAAACCCTCCATTTCCAAAAACATCTTCACTCTCAAGGTCTAAAATGCAACTTACAGACAGAGAAAAGTACAAGAGCAGTGAGTTCAGTACAGGTCAACGTTGGCTATGAAAGAAAAAATCTGCAAAATCTATTACATGTTTGTGAGAATAGTGTGTGTCTAATAATTTGAATCTTATAATAATTTTAATGTTCACAGAGGTTTTAGGGGTTGTTATGGAGGTTTAAGTTGACATTGAGGAGGTTCTAGAGGTCTTATAGGAAGATATTGGGATCCTTTTTGTAACTGTTGAGATTCAAGGGATCTTTAAGGCAGTTCTAGTATCCACTGAGGAGGTTTTGTTGAACTTCAGGAGTTTTGATGGCCGAAACAAGTCCAAAGCAGTCCTTTAAGAGGTTTTGTGGTCATCAGGGTTGTTCTAGTGGTCACTAAGATGGCTCTATAGTACTTTTGGAGTTTTGGTGGCTGCTGATTAGGTTCTAGGGATTGTGTCATAGATTTTAGTGGTTATTGGTGATGTTCTAGGGTGTTCAAGGGGTTCTGGTGGCCACTGAGAATGTTCTAGAGGTCTTAAGGTGGTCCTCAAGCTTATTAAGGAGGTTCTAGAGATCCTTTAAGAGGTTCTAGGGCTTATTAAGCAGGTTCTAGAGGTCATTCTGTAGATTTGGTTTTGGAAGCTGTCACTTCTGACCTTCTAACCTTAGCTTCGCAGCTTAGCAGTGTGCTAACCCACAACTTGGCTATTTCAGCTGCTTTACTGCTGCTTTGGTTTCTACGGCCTTTTCCATGACAATGTGCATCCGTGAACTTCGGGGGTGCAGCCCGGGGTGGAGTATGAAGGGAGGGGTGGGTCTGTGTTCATTTACACTTCAAATATCAACAACCTCTCTACTCGTTTTCTCGCTAACTACACCTTTAAGGAGGTTCTAGGAGTTGTTTCCTAGTAGTTTAAGTAGTCATTACAGTAGTTGAGTAGTCAATGCTTTTGTAACATTAGATTCAAAGGATCTTTTAGGAGGTTCTAATGGTCAATGAGGGGGTTCAGTGCTTCTGGGGTTTTGTTGGTCACTGAGAAGGGCTTATTCAGGAGGATTTAAGGGTTATTGCTGATGTTCTAGGGTAATGTAGGAGTTCTGATGCGCATTGAGAAGGTTATCAAGTCCTTTAGGAAGTGTTCCAGAGATTCTATTGGTCATTGAGGAGGTTCTAGTGGACTTCCAGTGGATTTCTACTGGTCTTGTAGGTGGCTGAACACCAGTGAGAGATTTTGTGGGGTGACTGACAGAATTCTCCACCACCATCCCTCCAATTATGTTAAAAACACTCACAGAAACTCTGACAAGTAGCACTGAAGCTGTTCTGGAGGCTTGTGGTGGAGCAGCACCTTACTAACATACTTAACATTGTTTTCCTTTAATTTGTCACTCATTTGTATTTGTGTATCTATATTTTCCCCTGACGCTCTTTAGTTAGTACAGCATAACATACACACAAAAAGGTCTCCAACATGCATTTCCTACAGAGCTGAGGGAGTGAGAAGGGAAAGTTAAGTGGACAGACGAGCAGCGTTTCTCCTGAATAAACTCTGCCAGCTGAACTTCTCACAGTCATCAACATTAGAGGTTTCCACACTTGTTGGTTTCTGCACCAGTGAGATTTCTTTTAATGAATAATGTTTCCACCTTCTGTTGCCAACCTGCATTACTTTGTCACAAGATTAAGAGACTCTTCAGAGCCCCTGGTGTTTAATTTAGCAAAAGTTAATTTACCAGCCAGGCTACTTTTTCTGATGCTCTGGAACAATGTGTTGACTTCCAAATCGGTTCAGCTGATACATGGTCATACTGCCGAGCTTGTGTGTCTCATGCACACAGAAACAGTCTCCTGTGAGCAGGCAGGAGGCTGTTAAATTACTCATATGCAAATCAACCTGTGACATAATCTGATGATTTAAAAC
>JAJHUR010125150.1:1127-12146 GCA_027495735.1 Lutjanus campechanus | reverse complement strand
CCTCCCAAAATTCAGATGAAAATGTGAAAGTAAGCAATGCTGATCAAATATGGATCAAGATTATGTTACTGTCTGCTCATTTCTAGCTTAAAATGTTTTCAGAAACATATTCTGGTGTACTGTTTAGCTGTAATATGAGAAAGTTACTCACCAGGCAGCCATGTTGAAAACGAACGTGCAGAAAACAAAGATGTTAGTGCACGTGAGTCCCTTTCTGTGACGTCATTCTTTACTCTACTTTGTCTTAACATAGCAAATGGTTGTTTGCTGACATCTAGTTAAGCTGGATGTTGTGTATTGCACCTTTAAAATATTCTCTACAAGAAAAAAAAAATACAGATAACAGTAATTTTGGGTGGACTGTCAATGAAACTCAGTTGTTAATGAATGCTCTCTGAATACCCGCTGAATAAAAACAAACTGTCATTTTGCTAAGGTGACAGGGAGACGAGCCCGGAAGGTGGAGGGAGGCGTGTTCTTCGTAAGTATGTCCCATCATCATGTGAGGTCAAAGGTTGTGTAATGAATGACCATCACCACTGCCCTCTCACCTTCTTTTAACCTCCTCTGTGACGGCTGTCGATGTGCCTGCATGATCACGGACACGCCCACTCTACTAACCAACAACCTGACCTGATGCATCGTCACGTGTGCTGTCATGTTGATTCACGTTGTGCTGGATGGTCACTGGCTGCACTGAGCGAATGAACCAGCATGCTGTGTTCTAATCACTACACAGCCACAGAAAGCCGAGTTAACAGTTTATATGCTCTTTTCTAGGCTGAGAAGAAATTAAATTTACGCCTAGAATGTGAGCGTCTGAGGCCTAAAGGCTAAAGATGAATTGAAATGGACATTATTCTGCTTTTTCAAAAGAGGAGAAGACTGTTCTTTGACATATTTGTGGAAGTGGTGTGGAAGTTTCCTCTGGTTGACTTAACTTGCTTAACTTCCATGGTATGTTACTGATTGGAAGACGTGTTAGCCTTGTAAAGTCTGCAAACTGACATTTCTGCCTCATTTTTTGAGCAAGCCCACATAGCACTGGTTATGTTCTGTTAATGATCAAGACACTGAACATTTGGCCAGACCCATCACTCATAAGGGATATTTACTTTTCTTAGGTTAACCCTGGGATCACTTAGCCACCTGTCACACATATTGTTAGCCCAGGACTGAGCTAAGCCCAGAGCTGTATGATTCGCACTGCACTTCTAGTAGCTCTGAGTTAAATGTCCATTGGTACTGCAACTGATGTGAACATTTTAGAAATCTTTTAGCCCCGCTTCAGATTGGCAGTTTTTAGCCCTGGGTTTAGTTGATTTTCAGGGGATACCCCCACAAACTCGGGGCTAACCCTGCTCCAGCAAACCCTAGGCTACAGTTGGGGTTAGCCCGCTTTGGAATGTGCAAAGATTGTACCAGTATGAAAGTTTTCTTAGCCTGGGTCAAACAGCTCTCTTAGCCTGACAATAAGTGCAGTGTGACCCTTGCAAAGTGGAAGCTAGCAATCTAGGCTAACTAGCTACCATTCAGAAAGTGGAAAGAAGTTCATTGCCTGCTGAGTCCTTGGTAGTCTGCGTCGAAGGAAGTAGGCTGTCGGAATAAGCCTGCCATTGGCTGATTATTGCAGACTTTCTTCCTTTCGTGGTCATGTAATCCTAGATTTGTCAAACTCTCACAGGATTTGCATGCGTTGTTTCTGCATTGCATATGTTGTACTCACTAATAATGTTTTATAATGTGACAAAGCTGTTGTTAAGATCTGCTTAGGTTTAGGGTCAAAAACACTTGGTTAGAGTTAGGAAAAGATTATGGTTTGGGTTAAAATGATCACACTTGCACACTGCTTTCAAAGGTCTTTGTAATGCTTTTCAAAGTTAACATCACCATGTGAAACAACAACAACAACAACCCTCAAGCAAGCAACCTAAAAACTGAAAATGGCAAGTTACCCTAATGGTTTGATTCCACCAGGCACGGCTGAGTCACGTTATGGCTGCGCCACGTTAGCCGGAGCTAATCAAGGCTGTTCCATGCAATGTCTTGGATTACACCGCTGTGCCTCTATTTTTGACGGATGTCGCATCAATCTGGACAGAGCAGATCAGGAAGTCAGAATAGAAGAAACAGAGAGAATCCATTCAGTTTTCAAAATAAAAGACCCTGTGCAGACTTGTGATCATAAAGGTAAACAGAAAATAAACTATTTAACTATGTAGCCTACTTATCCATGGTAGAAGCACAAAAAGCAGGGAAAGATGACCAAATCAACTAAATCTGAGCAAGTAAATATAATCAGGCGGCCAAAATGCAGCACAGACGTGTTGTGCCTAGTGGAATCAACCAGTAACCCTAACCTGGTTGCTAATATTATAGCCTTTTCTTTTGCAGGGATTTAGCCATTTTAATTTCAGGGCTCGCCTCCCCACATGCAAACGTTTAGCCAAAACAACCCATGCTGCTTGCTCCTGTGTACTCATTAAATATTTGCCCTGCATTTTACAAATAAAGAATGGTCTAAGTAGCATGAGCTGGATTCTGCTGTGGTGATGGTAAATGACTCAACTCTCAGCACTCAGAGCAGCAGGTAGCCTATTCCCGTGACCTCAGCACTCACAGAAGGTCACCCTGAATCATGTCATGAAGTAACACAGAAGTGCTTAAATCACAGCTGTGGTTTTAGGGTCATTTTATACCAAACATTCAAGCAGTTTCTACAAGCAAAGCTCCACATTTAGCTGATTTTCATGCATAAATATTATTTTTACCTTCCCCCGACTCTTGAACTTTTGAAGGTCCTGTGTGTTCATTTAGTTTTGTCCTGACAACAACCTTCACATGCACCCTGGGGAGAAGGTTCCTCTCCCTCTGGTGACAAAACAAAGCTAAGGTCATCAATGTGTGGTACAAACTCTGCCTTTACATATTCTGTGTTTGTATACGATTCCACATAGGTAAAGCCTGCAGGAAGGTGACGCGTGTCAAGCAATTAACCTCATATACTTTTCTCCATAGTCAAAATGATTGAGTCTAATGTGAAAATTTTGCACCTGTGAAAGCATATGTGTGCCTATAAGAAAGTATGACAAAAGATACACATATTGTATAAGCAGTATATATGTACAACCTCAAATCTGAAAAAGTTGGGACAGCATGTGATTTAATTGAATACAACACAAAATATTCAATCTGATAATTCTGTTTTTGTAAGCAACACATACCAGAAAAGTTGGGACAGGGACAACAAAAGACTGATTACGTGGTCTAATGAGTCCACATTTCAAATTGTTTTTTGGAAACCATGGACATCGTGTCCTCCAGGCTAAAAGAAAGGACTATCCAGATTGTCACCAGCACAAATTTCAAAAGTCAGCATCTGTGATGGTATGGGGGGTGTATAAGTACCCCCCATTTGTGAAGGCTCCATTAATGCTGATGTTTTAGAGCAACATATGCTGCCATCCAGAGGGACGTCCCTACTTATTTCAGCAAGACAATGCCAAGACAAGACACATCCTTAGAACATGTGTGACAACAGTGTGACTCTGTAGTGAAAGGTACTAGTTCAGATACTTAAACTTGACCTGCCTGCAGTCCAGACCTGTCTCCCATCGAAAATGTGTGGTGCATTATGAAGCAGAAAATACGACAACAGAGACTCCGGACCGTTGAGCACCAGAAGTCGTGTATCAAGCAAGAATGAGAAAGAATTTCACTTTCAAAACTTCAACAATTAGTGTCCTCAGTTCTGAGTGCTGTTAAAGCAAAAGGTGATGTAACACAGTGGTAAACATGCTTCTGTCCCAACTTTTTTGGAACATGTTGCAGGCATCAAATTTAGAAAGAGTGTACATTTACAAAAAAACAAAAAAACAATCAACAAACAATCAAGCTTATTAGTTTGTGTATGAAATATTTTGTTTTTGTAATGTATTCAATTGACTGTAGGTAAAAAAAAAAAAAAAAAAGCATTTGCAAGAGATTACATTCTCGTTTTATTTTTGTTCACAACTTTTTTGAAATTTCGGTTGTATTTATACGTGTAAAAACATGAATCAGAATTGAGGTCAGTGGACACAGAAAAGAGAACTTTGCAGACTGGAAAAAATGTTAAAATGGTATTATGTTTAATCAAATTTAACTTTTAATCTGCTTAGATGTGGGTCAGGACTAATCCTGTGAAGGTGGTGTGTATGTGTGTGTGTGTGTGTGTGTTAACACAGGTAACATGTCAGCAGGCGGTGGTGTTGTGATGGAATGAGGCTAAACAGAGGGACAATGGCTCAGTGCCCCTGTCAGCCTGTGGCCTATTTACCAGCACGCAGCCATCAGGGCACGGACACAAACATGCATGTGTCTTAATACACAGATTCATATGACTGCAAACAGAAAGAATGAATGTCGACACATATTAACCCAGAAGCAGTGTTATTTATTACCATTATCTGCTTTTGCCTTTTATTTTTCCAGTAAAGTTGAACGTGTTGTACTAATAATTATGTAACAAAATTAAAATGAAGAAAAATAAAATATTCAACATTATCTCTATTATTAGAATGATCAGATTAGATTTATTTTATCGTTAGATTATTTCAGACAACATGCATGATTTAGAGCCTCTTTTGAAAAATAGAAACAAAACATCCTTGTACCCGTTTGTGATACACTTGACAGCACATTCAAGGCGACATTTGCAAGTTGTGTGCACTGTTAGAACACTCACACACTTTTACAAGCACATTATTGTACTGTAACTGAGTTAGCCCCCTCTATTGCCCCTTCAGCCGTCTCATCCCACCTCCCAGATATGATCAGCTGCCCGCTGTGGGCACTAATGCCGGCTGCCCCCAGAGGAATGCCGCCCTCCCCCTGCCACAAGCTAGAGCCCGAGCGTAAACACACACATTAGGCAACATGAGTGCAACATGAGGCCGCTGTGTAATGTAGCACTGTTCATTTGAGTTTGTGGAGGAGAAGTCTTAAATGTTACTCTCGCAAACACACACACACACACACACACACACTCTGATAGTGCACGATAATTTAGTGAGTCACTGCGCAGCGATCAGCTGACATGCTGTAAGTGCGCTCAGGCAAAATATTAGAATCACCTTTCAGTTTTATGCAATTTAATGTAACACAACTACTGCCTCCAATATGAACACATAATTTAAACTACTGCCTGTAGCAAAAGGGTGTTGGGGTGCTAACTAGCTAAGAAATTAGCAGCTCACAGTAATTCTGGGGAACATTGCGGCAGAGTTTGTCACTTTGACATTTTGTGCCCCCCAACCAGAATGGGTTGTGGGCAATATAAATAACCAGATGTACAGGCGCCTCAGCATGTGCTGACCCCGTTCTGTGATTTTACGTGGTCTACCACTTCATGGCTGAGTTGCTGTTGTTCCCAATCACTTCCACTTTGTTGTAATACCACTAACAGTTGACCATGGAATATTTAGTAGCGAGGAAATTTCACGAATGGACTTATTGCAAAGGTGGCAACCAATCACAGTACCACGCTTGAATTCTGTGAGCTCCTGAGAGCGACCCATTCTTTCATAAATGTTTGTAGAAGCAGTCTGCATGCCTAGGTGATTTTTTTTTACACCTGTGGCCATGGAAGTGATTGGAACACCTGAATTCAATGATTTGGAGTGGTGTCCTGATACTTTTGTCAATATAGTGTAGCTCCTTTGGGGTATTGGTGGCGGGGTTTTGCTGTTTTTTCCTGAATCAAGGGGACGGTCCAAAGAAATATCAACAACACAGAGAAGGATCTTGAAGCGTCAGCCCCCTCCTCACCCCAGTAATTTTGTACAGTCACTAAGAGCTGAAAAAAGGAGCAAACCTGAGTAAGCTGTGCTCAGGTAGTTGTAGTTGCAGCTGTATTGCATTCTTGCTGCTGTTGTGAATGAAGCACTGGGGAACGGGTGGTCATGTGACCATACCTGCATAGTCTTCTTATCCTGAGATTAGAGATGACACTACTCTACTAATGACACATCTCCATTCATACAGTTTGCTGGAGCTCTAAGACAATTAAGATGTTGTAATGGTATTACAACAGATAACAGGCATGACAATAAGTGAAATGTATCACGTGTTTTTGCATGTATCCCAGCATGCATTGTGATGTGAAGAGCTGTAATAAAGTTTTAACGATGCTGCCCCTGAGGTCTCTTGTAAAAAAAAGAAGAAAAAAAAAGAAGCTGCAATTCTATACGCATGAACTTATAAAAGGGAAACATTCAAAGTATTATTAGCAGGGTTTAGTTAGAGGGTCACTTTTTTACCACAGGTAAAAAGAGCCTCATCCACCTCTCCTCCCCCTGTGTTTTCCAGTCATCATCTCAATGGGTCATTATTGTTCGGCCATCCTTCCTTTTCTTCTGCTCCTCATCATCAGAGAATTTTCTGTCTTGTCTCTCTTTTTCTGCAGCCGAAGCCAGAGAACGCAGTGACCATCGCTGTTTCGTCTCGGGTGTTGTTCCGGACTGAGCGGGAGCAGAAGGTGTTCGAGCAGGAAGGGGTGGAGGAGTATCTGAGATACCAAATCGAACACGAGAACGAACCCTTCGCTCCGGGACCCGCTTTCCCCTTCGTCAAGGTTAAAGTCACACAGATATATCCTCCCAAACAATAAATTCAGTACAGACTTTTGTTGGCAGACTGAACATTTGACTTGTTCTTTTACTGTCCTGAGCTTCTTAGCTGACTGTTGCTGTATCCTGGCAGGCTCTGGAGGCAGTCAACACTCGTCTCCGGGAGCTCTATCCACAAAGTGAGGAGCTGTTTGACATCGTTTTGGTGACGTACAACCATGCACACGTAGGAATCCGGCTCATCAACACCATCAACCATCACAGTAAGTCTTGCAGTGATTTATTTGTATAGAAGATGAGGCCTCGAGCTGGGGGGCCACTTTGGCGACCCTCAGTGGCACAGTCAGAAGACACAATGAAGCAGACAGAATGGTGGCTGTAAATAGCTTCATGCCATTGAGACGTTAGTAAGAGATCAGATTTCAGGAACACACTTAAGACAATCCAGTTTGACAAGATCATTATCTCACTCTCCCTTTAGCCAAACTGAACATACATACCACTTATTCTAAAACTGTGCAGAAATATATATGATGCACATTAAATGATATGGAACAGAAAAAAAACCCAGAATATTTCAGACCAATTGAAGAGGATGGAGCTTGATGGCAACAGTCATGAACAGGGTCTATCTCTGAATACACTTTATGGAGTCTGACTTTGGTCCAGTAAAGTGGAAAGTTTTTTATCTACAATGTCCAAAGCTAACACAATAAATCCATTTAAAAACCATGGTCAATGTGTGGTTCTGGGTTCCTCAGTGTATTTTGTTGTACCCGTTCGTTGACTGCAGGAACCAGGGTCTAAGTTAAGTTCCAGAGACATAATTTTACCCCCCAGAAAGTCCCTGCTTGGGATGTACAGGAACTTTGGGAGTGGGGCTTGCAGCACTGGAAATTTCTGATTGGTTGAGTACTTGCAGCATTTCATTTTTGCCATAATTTTTATACAATCTGCAGTCGCAAACCAAGCCTTATTGAGCATTTATGCTGTGGATGATATCTAGCCAAAATTTGGAATTGGAAATTGCAGCGTTGGGCAAAAAATAATGCCTGTCCGTCGTTTTATATGGCTTTGTTTTTGTATAGTCTCATGTCATGTAAAAACAACTGTTGCTTTTTCACACATTGGCGGACTAATTTGCCTAATCTTCACAGGTCTTTAGACCGTGATGGAAATAAAGACAATTGGCTGAAGAAAAGTTTTAGTTCCTTGAAAAGTAGTTCCTTGGACTAAACTTGGGTATTTTGCATGGAAACGTGGCTTTTGTGACTTTGTGAAACTGTTTCCTTATGTAACTTGGACTTTAAGATGTTAAGATGCACATCGATATAATGAGATAATCCAAGCTTGTAAGGATACTGAGGCTGACGTAAGCTCAGCTGAGAAACAAACAACAAAGTGTATGAACAGCTGAGTGACTGGATCCTTCCCAGGGAACTCTCAGACCCTCTGATGACATCTTCCTCACAGACCACTTCCTGTTCGGCTCTACAGATGTTTTCATGTCCTCAGAGTTCAAGATTGCCTCCTTTGAGATGCAAGAATAATCCACGAGGCCCAAAACAAAAACAGGTCTGAGTGGAGCCACCAAAGCAACACACGACCCTCCAGATGCCTCCATGTCAGATCTCTCTGGTGGCTCTCAGCGTGAGGGGCCTGATGTGTTCAAACAGTCCGCTGACCTGGGACCTTTCCTACAGAACCAAAGGAAAACATGGCTTCTCTGATGTAACAGCGATACTGTTCAGGCTTGTTGAACATCATCCCTGCGCTGTCGGCCAGCAACGGCCTTTTGTGGGTGACAGCCATAAAAATGATTAAGAAAGAAACTTGCTCCGTAGCTTTTCACATTTGAAACTAAATCTGGGTTCCTCAGAGAGACATCCAGAAACTCATTTATCTCTCAACAGCTGCTTACACTGCTATTTTTAGTGGCTGCATGATCAAGTATTTGTTTGTCACCTTGCATGTGGATGACTGGGGACGACTATAGGCTACAGTTACAGCGCTGCATAGCTGTGAATGAAAAGGTCCCCGCCAGCAATTTCTTGCATCTACTTTGTATATATGTGTCATACACTTAGAAATAAAGGTGATAACTATAACCATATAGAGTTCATCAGCTCGCCCCCAACTTTTTTTGGTTACTTGCAGAACCCTTTATAAATGTTCCACCTGGAACTGCTTCAGGGGTTTCTACTTAAGAACCCACACTAAACCAGTCTGTTCTGGTTCAAGCATCTAATTCTGAACCAATCTGAGCATTTTCATCGAAAAATAAATTGGCTCGAAAGCTGAAAAGTTCGTTCCCAGTTGGAACCAAAAAGTAGCAGGTTTTCCTTGGGTACCAAAGTGGGCATGTCATATTCCACAGGTTGCTGTGTATGTGCTGTGTGCCGCAACTTCAATTGATTATTTCCGCTCAAATCAGGTGGGACTGCAGGCCAGTTCAGAATCTTGTACAGAATCAGGTCAAGAACCAGAACTAATTTGGTGGAAAAAGGCCCAAACTGAGAACCCTTCTATGATGTAATGGTTCCACCCAGAACAGTCTCTGGGGGCTCTATCCAGAACCTTTCCATCTTCTAAGGGTTTCATCTGGAACCCACCCACAGGGCTTTACCAAAAACCTATTTATATTCCCAGGGTTTCATCTAGATCAAACCCAGGGGGAACTAAAATTTTTTTATACCGTATAACCTTGTCCTCTGAGGGTTCTCCAGAGAACCATATTGTATTCCACAGATGAGGCAAAAACACAAGGACACAAGTAAAATGAATTGATTACAGCAATTCCAGACACGTCTACTTTTAAAAATACCATTTGAAACATGGTTAAAGATTGAATATTTAACGGTGCTTCTCTCACTGAAAAGGGTTCTTACAAAGCACCTATGACAAACCTTTTCTTCAAATTAATTTCTTCAGAAGCAAATGGTTGTGCGTAGAGCCCCAGTCCTTCAGGAAACACCATTTCAGAACCCTTATTTCTGAGTGTTTGACCCAAGGTCCAAGATGACTGGCAGCTCCTGTAATGTGCTCTGCTGCGTGTAGATAATTGAGATTTCATGTGAGGACATTATCGTTCTCTATGGAAATCAAAAACTGGAGCCACTTATACAACCTCATATATACACGCAATATGCATAATATCCTACATGGACACACACCTAGCTGCTACTGCGCGATGAAGCTGCTCATTCTTTGATGTGACAGCAGCGTCTTTGCAGTCCTGCTGATTTCCTGCTTTCATATTACCATGTTTTAGATCTTCTGAACAAGTAAATAAATCATGCAAAGAAAGATTATATGAAAACATTTTGGCAGCAGAAAAATAAAGATACAAAGACATCAATAGTGAAGAGATTTTCCCTTGAGTGACTCCCACGCTGAGGCACCCGTCATAAAGGCAGGGGACGCTTGGGAGATCTGATATGATGCGGTACAGCGTGTTGTGGGGGTCAAACTCACCAGGGCCCGACTACAAAGCTAAATAAACCATTTAGAAGACAGTCGGTTCTTTGAATGATGGCGAGGATCACTCAGGGGGGTTTGAAGAACACTGTCTCTCTGTTTCTTTTAGTCTCCATCTACATCTGCCTTCAGCCTCTTTATGAGTCATATTGTGTCTGTCTTTGTTTCCATAAGTCTTACTTCTTTTAAAACTGCACTGTGAAACTTTGCACTGTGGCCAGTCCAAATAACAGGAGAAGTTTGACATCAGACCTTAGACTTTACTTTTAGTTCACACTGGATTGAGCTCTGTCTCACAGCAATTCAGGTTTGACTTTTTAACCTTGAAGTTCCCATGAATCAAAATTAATGTTGAAGTGTTTTCATCAGAGATGTAATGCACCATATGTCATCTTTCTGCCAGCATCTGGTCCAACAATGACGAAAAAGTCATTGTGCAGATGTGATCAGGTATTTTTAATGGTATTTCAGAGAGAAACTGGTGACTCATCGTGCATACACTATTTTCATATCCAATGAAATGTTTTTTTTTTGTTTTTTTTTGCGTATAATGCAGTGACACATGGAAGGAAAATACATCTGTTCACCAGAGCAGACTGGAGTGTTTCTGAGGAATGGGTCTCCCTGTAAAAAAGCAACTTTATACCTTTATTCACTGATTTGAGTGATACTGGATTATATTTTATGGAGAAAATATTTCCTGGTTTCCCGTCTGATGTCCTCTGGCTGCTCAGCTTCAGCTCTTGGTTATTTAATGGCGCTGTTGCTAAAGTAACTAGCCGTAACTGTTAGCTCTTACAGTAGCTGCAGGTAACGGGCAACATTGAACACAGCCGGTCACCGGGACAAGTACAGCTTCTAAGACCGACACGGAATACAGTACCAAGGTTGTTCGTGGAGTTTCCTGATGGAAAGATAGCTTTACTTGTTGCTA
>JAJHUR010125124.1:1000-13056 GCA_027495735.1 Lutjanus campechanus | reverse complement strand
AATGTTTGTCAGTGAGACTCGCATTATTACCTTGTTTTTTTTTATGCAGTCAACTTAAAATAGTCTTTTTTTTCTTTTTTTTTAAACTTAAATCAATATATTTGTTTTTTGGCAGTGTAATACGCTTTGAAATGGGTGCCATATCACTGTATCTAGAGCCAAAATGACTGGCAATTTTCCCATAAAACCTAGAAACACATATATTTCTCTTTCCTGGTCAGATACTATTAGGTGGGTTGGACATGCTCTGGTTTTTATACATGAAATGTTACAAATTATTTCATTATGGTTAAAGTGCACAGCATCAACACAATCTTTCACTCACCAGTGCACATTTATCCTCACTATATTTGTAGAACGACTACTGCCGTCTGTCCAGTCAGTGTAAAGATTACGTGGTAGGCCTTCTGGATCTGTGTCGCAGCACCGAGGAGGTGGAGGCCATACTGAGCGGAGAAACTGACTCTGATGACAGCTACGAACCACCAGGTCGCCCCTCTCTCACACGGCTCAAATTAGCCATCAAGTACGAACTCAAAAAGGTTAGTATGCCTGCAAACAGGAAATGACACAGAGGCAATGGTCAAGAAATCTTCTCTCACCAGCCTATCTCATTTTCCCGTCCTGTCATGTCTGTGCCCCTCAGTTTGTGGCTCATCCAAACTGCCAGCAGCAGCTGTTGAGTATCTGGTACGAGAATCTGCCCGGCCTGAGACAACAAACCACTGCTATCAAACTGTTGGTGGTGCTGGCGGTGGCTATAGGACTCCCTGGACTGGCTTTGGCTTACTGGATCGCTCCGTGCAGCAGAGTATGTAATGCTCACAAACAGCCGTTTAATTCACTGCAGGGCGTTTCTTTCTCTCATCCTCCTATTGCTTCGTCTCTCTCACTCAGGTGGGGAAAGTTATGCGGAGCCCCTTCATGAAGTTTGTGGCCCATGCCTCTTCCTTCACAATCTTTCTGGGTCTTCTTATCCTGAATGCTGCTGACCGTTTTGCTGGCACCACCCTGTTGCCGAACATGACCCACCATCAGCACCCGGGAGGACCCCAGGACCCGCTGCTGCTCTACCGCATGACCACAACACCCTTCACGTGGATGGAGATCCTCATCATTTCATGGGTCATGGGTGAGCATTGATGATGATCACAATGGAGGAAAGTCCTCATCAAAAACAGAACCCGTTCTCATTCCAGGTTATCAAATAGGCCTCCCAACATCTTTGTCAGTGTTTCATAGTGATGCATCTGTATGAGATGCTGCCTAACTTTAGGTTAGGTTAGTTTAGGGTTAGGTTAGGCTACTTCAGATTAGGTTGGTTTAGGGTTAGGGTCCATTACGTCATGTTCTGTTATGTACATTTGGTTACGTTAGTTTAGATTTGGTTAGAATAGGCCAGGTTAGGTTAGGTTAGGTTGGGTTAGGTTAGTCACTTGACACATGCAATGTTATATAGCATTAGATAATGTTTTATGTGTTTTCACTCTTTATACTAAGTCGTCTGACAGATGAGTTTACATTGATTGAAGGGTACCTTGTGTGTCTGTGTAAGATGTCGAGGGGTGTGATAACCTGGGAATGAGAACAGTCTGAAAATCATCATGCCACCCTGTGCATTTCTCCTCTGCAGGGATGATCTGGGCTGAGGTGAAGGAGATCTGGAGTCAAGGGCCGGGGGAGTACCTCCTCGAACCGTGGAACTTCTTGGATTTTGGGATGCTGGCGATCTTCCTCGCCTCCTTCAGCTGCCGCTTCGCCACTCTGAGACACGCTGATTTAGCCCAGACCTATGTACACACACACTACACAACACTGATTAATGTCACACTGCCGCCTGAGATACACTACTTTACACTGGGTGAGCATGTTCACACACCTGCACAGACTAACAGGCCACCATCATTTACTTCATGTATAAACATTATGTTCTTCTACAGCTGAGGCGATGTCTGTTGGCTTTGAACACTGAGCCAAACACCGGCAGTCTCTGTCTGAATTTTCTTGTTTTCATTGGGAAGTTAAAGAAAAACAAGATAAACAGGCCAGTTTTACACTAATGAAGCATTCAAAAGGCAAATATAAGTAACAGTTGCTTAGTTCAGTGGTTCCCAGCATTTTTGGCTTGTGAATCCATAATTTACAGATGTGATTTTTACTAATCATTGGAGGCAGAAAGAGGTAAAACTAATTTCAGAGAAGAAGAAAGAAAAGAAAATAGAGAGAGCTTGTTTTTCTGTTTTCCCCTTTTTTCTCTCCGTATCATTGCACTTAGTTGAAACTTGGGTCACTTTGTCACATATGTTCTGTTTTTGTAGCACGAATTCACTGGTTGCCGTCAGATCCTCAGCTGGTGTCGGAGGGCCTGTACGCGGTTGCAGTGGTGCTGAGCTTCTCTCGGATTGCCTACATCCTCCCAGCCAATGAGAGCTTTGGTCCGCTGCAGATCTCATTAGGCAGGACTGTCAAGGACATCTTCAAGTTCATGGTCATCTTCATCTTGGTTTTTCTGGCGTTCATGATCGGCATGTTCAACCTGTACTCCTATTACCTGGGGGCGAAGCAGAATGACGCCTTCACCACGTGAGACATTCACTGCACACAACTGCATTTGTTCAAACATGCTTTTACGTTTCTTTACCTCTCAGTAGCTGTGTATTTAATGTCATGGCAAGAGGATTTTTTTTGAAGATAAGAAAATCAGTTTTCATAGGCTGGATTGCACCAGTATTAAATTAATCTTTGTTGATGTATCCCAGTGTTAACAGTTGCTTCAGATTTAGACGCTAACCCTTTATTTGTACAGTTTGTGGATGAAGGTGGGATTACCTCCCTGAAGAATCAGCACTCAACCCCTTAAAAAGCCTATTTGTTCACTGTGTAACTATTTTTTGTATGTGGTAATACGATCAATTGTTTGGAAACATACTATCACAAAATTAGCCTTAAGGAGGGTCTTTATATAATTTATTTCCTTATCCTAAAGCCATATCTTGAGCAAGCACCTGTGCCAAATCTAGCTTTAAAGTTAATCCTTGATTTATTCATTTTGATTTATTCTTAAATATCTATGTGAGAGTCAGATGCCAAAAAGCCTCAAGCTGGATGTTTGGAAAATCTAACTGAAAGACAACAATCCATATGAAAATGTGAATGTTATAAAAGCTCAGTTCACATTTTAATATTTTCTTACATTAAAAAAAAGTTAGTTGTAATTTGGACACTATTCAAATCAGGGATCTTTATTGAAATATGCAGCTCAAGATACTTCAGAAGAGTGCTGCCCAACATTTTCTTACTATCACCTTTTAAAATTAAGCAGTCAGTGTGGGACTCCTTATCACAGGTCAGCAGTGCAGTTATTTTTCCATGTCAGATTATTTAATTTTCAGAGGAGGCAACAACATACGGGCAAAATGACAGAAAAGCCAGAAAGAAAGAATCTTTCCTATACCTTTAATCATATTTTAACCCCTCAGATTTGACCCGTTGCTTTATAAACGCTGCAACTGCATTTTCATACAGTTAAATTATGGGTACATAAATACAATATAATGGATTTAGTATCTTAAGCAAATTTTTAGTCTCTGCGGCTTGTAAATCAAGCTTAAAATGTATGACATGCTTTGAAGTCAGGGAGCAGTAACATAAACATTGGGTTGCACACTAAGAAAACTGCCTAAAAAACATTTTTGTCTTCCGTTGCTTTTCTCTCACAGCATCTTTAAAGTTTCCGTTGTGATGATTAATGGTTTGTTTGAAGTCAAAAATAACTTTCCTCTCTTCTCCCCTCATTTCCTTCTGTGTGCGTCCGTCCAGCCTGGAGGAGAGCTTCAAGACGCTGTTCTGGGCTATCTTTGGACTGTCAGAGGTCAGGTCTGTCGTGATCAATAACGGGCACAAATTCATCGAGAACATTGGTTACGTGCTGTACGGGGTTTACAACGTTACCATGGTGATTGTGCTGCTCAACATGCTCATCGCCATGATTAACAGTTCCTTCCAGGAGATTGAGGTTTGTCATCAAAAACAATCTCACAAAATAGGGACAGTGGAATGAGAAAGCTTTATCTGCAGAAATATTTTTAATTTTTTGGTGTGAGAGAAGGAATCTAATTAATGCTGCCTTCAAATGGAGACATGTGAAAGGTTGGCTTTAAAAAAAAAAAAAATTATAAGCAGTCACCCACAACACACAAATATCATTAAAAATGACAAAAAATATGCAGAATTGGCAAAAGTACACACGTTCTGTACTCAAGTAGAAGTAGAGATACTTGCTCTGAAACGTGCTTAAAGTATAAAAGTAAAAAGTGGCCCTCTGAGGGACATTTCTCTGGACTGTTTCTGTGCAGGGCTACTGAATGCTTGTTATGTCTTTTGTGCCATTTTTGTCTTGATATGAATTTGTTGCATCATTTTTGTCTTGTTATGTGCTGTTACGTAATTTTCATCTTGTTTCTATCTTTTCTTTAGGACGATGCTGATGTTGAGTGGAAGTTTGCTCGGGCTAAACTCTGGTTCTCCTACTTTGAGGAGGGACGGACGCTCCCTGTGCCCTTCAACCTGGTCCCCAGTCCAAAATCTATGCTGGGACTGGCTACGGCCATCAAGTCCCTGCTCCTGCAGTATGTGGCAGGACACAGTGAAGAGAAAAATGGGACACAGCTCAACCAGGTACTACACAATGTGCTTGGAGGGGTTAGTTGTAGCACTGTCAGTGAGACCAATCAGAAAAGAGCTGTGGTGATGTCATCAGTGTCTTACAATGCCATTTTTGTGCTCACAGGAGAATTTGTGTGTCTGATAGACTTTTAATAGAACTAGACAGGGCATTGACGCTCAGTCTTGCTGCCAAGGCAACCCAAAATAATATTTGGATATAACCCCTTTGTTACCACCAACATTTTGACTAGTAATTGGAATCCAATTACTTAGTTTTTGCAGTAACTGTAACAGATTACAAATGCATTTTTATTTTATAATGCACGCATTATGTGTAACTAGCATACTTGCCAAGCCTTTCAATTCTCCTAGGAGACGTTTATTACCCTCCCTTATTCTCCTGCATTTCTCCTGATTTTCACACCTTTTTTTCCTTTTCATTATCACAACCCATTTGTGGCACCATACAGTGTGTATAGTTGCACCCGAATGAAAAGTCTACTACCCGGGCAACAATACAGCTACACCAGACCAGACTTCCTGGAAAGAAGAAGCCCCGTTTCTTAAAGAGAGCTTTAATGCCAGCGATTTTTGCAAGTTCATGCCAGATGTGCCACTTATTGTTTCCTGAGAATTAAAAGTAAAATTAATTCAACATAAAAATTCAGTTGCATTGTACATATTATTTTGATATTTTCCTTCTTTAAAAGTCACCAAAATGCAGGACGCAAAGTCTCTGAAACTATAAAATATTTGGTTTCGAAACCCTCTCTATTTTTGAGGTCTAATAGTTGGTGAGTATGGTAACTAGTTACATATAAGTAGTTACTCTCCAGCACTGCTAGTATCTTGTTTTTTTAATTTGGTCATAATTAGCAAATGAAATCTTCAGCTATGGCCAAAAATGGGTTTTGTGAGATCACAGTTAACTTTGACCACTAAAATCTATTCACTTCATCCTTCAGTCCAAGTGGTCATTTGTGCAAACTGTGAAGAAATTCCTTCAAGGTGTTCATAAAAATGGGATGACCCAAAAACACAATGCCTGTGGCCTCAGTTGTCTCAAGTTTGGAGGCATAAAAAATGTTATTTTCAAGGTTTTTCCAAAGTTGTGAATGACAGAGGTCCTTAATTTAAACGATTCTTTACTCTTCACTGAAGATCTTTTATAAATTGATTGTGTTGATCACAATTCAGCAAATTACCTCTCATTGTTACATCTGTTTACAGCTCACCCCAGTAGTGGGGTTGGTTGTAAGAATGGACGTCTTTGCATTTGACACTCACATAATCTGTGATTGTGTTGTAGATGTCAAGTGAGTTTTATTTGTAGTAGACAAATATAGGACCAAGTATCAAAGTTTGAGAGATCAAGCACGAATAACCACTGCGTTACTGATGCTGAAAAGTGTTGCTGCCGTCCCTGGTCTCCCCTATATATGAATATTTATATATTTATACACAGTATTAATCCACTCTCATCTTATGCAGTATCAATCAGAGAACCATGATACCTAGTAGATCTTTAAAGGCAGAGTCTGAGCACCTCCCAGTGGTGTTACTGCTGCACCACAGGCTGCATCTCTGACCCGAAGGCAAGTTTAACCTGAGAAATGTCACAATTATGTTCAGTAAAAATTAATTTCAGTTTATTCTTCCAGCTCGGAGTGGGCAAAAATTCAAGTTCATTTGGTGCTTCAAGCAGCCCGACCAGATATCAGGTAGGTATCTGTGTGTTTCAGAAGGAAACAAAAATTGTTACTACACATTTATGAAACAACTGTGGTTTAGTTACTCTGCAGAATTAGGTTTTATACACAATACAAACATGTTAATGTAGCAAAATGATTTTCTGAAAAACTCATCAGAATCTGGATCATTGATATTTTTTTAAAATCCAAACCATGGTGATCAGATGAGAATGGGTGAAATTCAGGACAGGGTGTGTGAGGGGGGCATGTCATGTCAGAAAGATTAAAATAGAATAATTTAGAATATAATGTATTGTTAATATTAGGAATATTAGTTATGGATTCTGAGGATGATATGAAGCACAGTGTCCTGGCACAGGAGACAGGTGTGTTACAGTCATTTTAAATGTCTTTTTAGCAGCTACGATTGTCATTAAGCCACAGAAGCTCACAAACACACGTTTTACTTTTTTTTTTAAAAATCACAAATTGCTCCTGCAGCGGTGGCTGCACTCTCCGTCATCTGGTTTAAAACAGGTAAGATGACATCAACAATCATAACAATGCAATAAACAAGTGAAAACACATCAATAATGCTCCTGCATATTTTACAAAAACTAACAAGACATTTTTAATAACTGAAAACAGTCAATGTAACTGATTTGATCACAATATTTTCACTAATTCATAAGTTGTTCATATTAGACGACTGATCACCCTAATCTAAACACAAATTTGAATATGAGAACTTTTTTAACATATCATTTTTCCCATTATAGTATTGTTGACAGCATCTGTTCAAACAAACTGAGCACTTTTTCCATCTCTGGTTGCAGAAGATCATGAAGCGACTGATAAAGCGTTACATCATCAAAGCCCAAGCAGACAAAGAGAGTGACGAGATCACTGAAGGTAAACTCAACAGAATGATACTGAAACTGAACTGGAGTTGATTTAACTGCTGTATCCATGTCCAAACTTGTCTTTTATGCCCCCGTGTCTGTTTTTGTCCAGGTGAGCTGAAGGAGATCAAGCAGGACATCTCCAGTCTGCGGTACGAGCTGCTGGAGGAGAAAGCACAGAACATGGAGACACTGGACGGGCTGCTGAGGAGACTGGGAGAGATCAGTGGACCTTCATAGTGGCGCCGCCAGTCACCAAGACGTGTGCATGAAACTGTACAGCTCTAAAAGTGCCTGTTCTCCATCATTGACTGTAGATACAGAATTAACACTGATACCATCAAATAAGAATGTATGTATGTGAATATATAATTAAAATATAGCTTATTGATTGCATGATTATGTGTCATTTATATGTTCATTTCTCCTCTAATCTCCTAATTGATCTTTTAAACATCCATTATACTTACTTTAATTTGGACATCATTCACACACATGGAGGCATGTTAAAACATTTAGTGATATGGGTACTTAATTAAAAGTACAAAAGTGCCAACACCTAAATAAAGTGTTTACCCTTGTGTCTGGAATATAGAAAAAGATAAAATAAATCAGCAGCATTTGTTTTGCACAGTGGTGTTCAGGTTAACAGTATGGAGTTACAGGAGTACAATAAAAACAGAATAAATCTGTAAAACAAGAAATGAAATTGTAAATAAGAAAACAGATGTGAAAATATGAGAAAAAAAAAAAATATATATATGATGTCAATGACTTATTTATATTCCTTTATTTTTCCATATTCTCTTTCCTATTGCTTTTGCAGACTGAGTTGTTGATTAGGAAAAATAGGGGAGGGAGGACAATAAGGAAGAACAAAGGGATAAAAATAAATAAATGACATAAAAATTCAATCAAAAACATTCAGATATACAGACTGACTTTCTTTTTCTTTTAGAAAAGTATTTATTTAGACAGCATGAAAACTGACAGATGATAAAAGGAAGGTGTTATGGCAGGATTCAGTCGTAGACCACCAGTTCATACTGTTGCAGGTATCTCTGGACACACAGCTATAACATTAACATGATGAGTGATATTAATAAATTATAAACACTGATAGAAAAATACTGTTTCCATGTACCTTACAGACACATTTCATGTATTTATAGTGTTCTCAGGATTGCAGCAAAGGCCGCTGAACACAAATATAAAAGAGGAGCTGATAATGTCAATGGAGGAAAAGTCAGATTTTAAAATCTACTGTATTATAAGCTGGTTAATAACATGTTTCACATAAAGTATAGTAGTCAGATATACATACAGTACATACATCATTCATATCCAGCTGCAGTAGTTCAGTGATAACAGTCACAGTTACATGATAAATACATTATATCTGATCAGCAGCACAGAGTGTTACTGTATTACTGCACTGTAGATCCCTAAAGTCTAAGTTACAACTCTCTGTTTTTCAGTGATGCAGTGATGACATCATCGGGTCTGTCAAATGTATGTGATGTAGTTTTCAGGTATGAGGCCTGTTCTGCCGTTGTATGTCGCCTGAAGCCAACCTGGTTCCACAGACGCGTACACTGCAAACACAAACAACTCAGTTAATAGAGTTTCTATGTTTCAATGCAACAGGTTTACTGTGAACTGTACACTCCCTAAATAATCAACATACATTATAAGCAAACTGCAGCTGTCTCGCTATCAGTGATATACAGACATGCTGAGCAGCCATGTGTTATTCAGGCCCCCAGACCTTTACATTAAATTCTAGTCCAGATCATGAACTTCCCCAGAATATTTTTTTCAGTGAGTTATTGCAGATGTGTTAAAATAAATCCACAAGAAATTAATTAAAACAAAAGATTTTGTATTTTTCAGAGAAGGAAAGCATCAAGTCAAATAATAAAATCCATGTTACACTGCAATGAAGTGGGTAAAATGATTTACTACTACAACTGAAAAGGTGCAACATATAAGAAGGCATATCCGCACACTAGAGTAAAATGCTAACTGCTGCTAACTGTAGCTGCCATTAGTTAGTTAGCTCAGCTAGCTGTGCAGCTAGTGGTGTAAGCGCCAACAGCACCAACACCGGAGCTTTGGACTACCAGGAAGAGATAACAGATTACATGGATATAGAGGAATAAACACAGATTTTAAGAAATTTAATGTTATTATTTAATGATTGATTAGTTGCCTTATTTAGTTGATTAAAAACAATTTTGATGAGATTTTATTATACACGTGTGTTACACAGAGAATGATCTGCAGATTACATCTAAGAATAAACAAAGACACACTTTTACAAATGTGGCTCTCAGTATCGTCATTTACACAGGACATTAAATGCGATCTGGATAAGGAAAAACACATGTTAATGCAAAGCAATGGGACTGGAATGTGATCGGGTCAGCCAGACCACATTTAGAAGTGGTCAGGCTCACACTGTGGTTGGATCTCAGCCAGGTATACATGCAGTCTGTACAGCACATGGCCACAACTTAAGTTGAAAGATCACATAACTCCGCCTAACCAATTTGCATATTGAGATCTGATCACAATTGAAAGAGTGAGAACACATTTAAATACCGACAAGACCTATGAATTAGATGTTGTTATTCAGCTAATGTATACTGATACAGATCACATGTTAATACCAGGTGTAAATGGGGACAAAGTTCCCTCAGGAAATGAAACCTGTGAGTGATTCTCTTACCATTTGAGAACAGTGCCCCCTGTGGAAAACTGAGCTCATGGCTATGCTCTGCCTCACAGGAGTAAAGAGCTTTTGCCTCCCTAAAAGATAAAAAAAATCGAATCAGTAAAAAGAGTGATTTATGAAGTGTGGTGAGGAAGACTGTGTCACAAACAACCTCAAAATCAACTTACTTTCCTGAGGAACAGATGTCTAACGCAGAGGAGAACACTGAGCTCTCACGCTGCGGCTGTCTGACTGATAATCTGTAACACACAAACACAGAAGTGGTTCCGAATACATTTCTGGAGATGATTTACATTTGTTACTGAGAGACAGACACTGAGTATGTTAGTAGCTAAAAAAAAAAACAGTTTCTTAAATAATGCAGACAGGTCATGGAACCAATCAGAAACAACCAACCAACAGTTAAAAATGTGTTAAAATATGTCAAAATATGTTGTGTCAGGTGAGGTTAAATTATTTTTGAGATGTTAAAGTTTAAATATTTGACTTTTCCTTACAGTGCCACTCTTCATCCATATATTTCTTATAACTCCAAGTGTCGGCAAAACTGAACCAGTATTCAAAGTTTTAGTATTTCATCCCTGTGTAGATGAGGCCAGGAGAAAAACCACTGTTTTGTGGTCTTGTTTTTTCCTCACAGATCAAAGGTTGAAGGTAAAATGCTGTATGATTAGAGCACTTTAATCAGGGTTTTCCCTGTCTATCTAACTCAAAGGCAGGCTGCAACTGCATTTTTGGCAGCTGCATCTGTTGAAAATTCTGAAAAAAGAAATCAAAAACCATAAACCAAAATGCATGCTGTGCACGTTCTCCAGCCTTTGCCACCTTTGTCTCAATATAATTAATGTCTGAGATTTACAATCAATATTGCAGACACTCACACTGATCCGGGCTTCTGGTAACCGTTGCTGGATGTGGTGGCTGCAGAGTGTTTGCCAGTCAGATCAGAGCCACAGCGGATGTGTGAAGTTTTACGTGCCCGTGTTGCCTCTTGTGGGTCCAGTGACATGAGACTCTGCACTGATCCATGACAGCTTTTATAATCTGTGACACAACAGAAGAAATCAGAACCAAACATGAGCCAAGGAAACTAAAATGTATGGAAGGGTCATTAACTAATTACCAATGTCCTAATGCTCTGCTTGGTGCCAGTTCTGTTGAATCTTATGGGAGATGCATGGAGGGGCACACTAAAAGCTAAATTATCTACACTGTATGACCTTTAATCATCTTTGGATTCTATTTAGAGTTCAGCAGTAAATTAATGAACGCACACATTTGGAAAAATTAGTAAGAATAAAGAGAGAGCTCAACGCGTCATACTCTCAGAACCACACCTACCGGAGAAAGAATTATTTTAGCACCGTGTGTTCCTGTGTCTCCCCTTTTAGATAAAACCCTTGGAATAAAAAAGGTTCTTGGCAAAACCCCCTTGATGGGTTCTTGTTAACACCCTTACAATGTCAAAAGGTTCTGGATAGAAGCCCCAGAGATGGTTGAGTGGAACCATTACACCATAGAAGGGTTCTTTGTAGAACCTCTTAGCGTGGGTTCTGGATGAAACCTTTCACACATGGTTCTAGGTATTACCCTTTATGTTGGGTTCTAGGTAGAATATTCTGAAATGGTTCCAAGTGGAACCTGTATAAAAGGATCTACCTGGAAGGTTCTCCTATGGGAACAAGACAAAGAACCCTCTATGGTTCTATTTAACATTGTTGTTTCTGTTGTGTATCCCAGCACACTGAGATGTTAATGTGCCTCTTTATGAGTCTCACATAGGCTTCAATAGAACTGACACAAAGCAGAACAGAGAATGTTTGTTTATGATGTAATGACGCTTCTTCTTTTTTAGTTTCCTTGACATAAACAGGAATGTCAACTTGTCCCACTGTGGGGACACATTATGGGGATCAATCTTTATTCCACAGAGACGTACGCACCCTCAGAGATGTGCAGGGAGGTCAGAGAGGATGACGTGGAAAGCCGGTAGGGAAATAATGAAGAGGATGAGGAAGAAGAGGACGAGGCAGTCCTGTAAGTTTTTCTGTGCTGCTGAGG
>JAJHUR010125119.1:0-11795 GCA_027495735.1 Lutjanus campechanus | reverse complement strand
CCTAAGTCTCGTCCCTTTTGGCCCCTCGGTCAACTTTCTCCTTTCCCGTTTCTGTTCCTATTTCTACATCAGTTGTTAGCTACCTAGTGTTAGTAAGCAACTGCACTGTCCTCTGCAGCAAAACACTGGCGAACCTGCTAGTTAATCACATTAAACTAGCTTGCAAAAGTTATCCAGCATTTGGTGAACATTAGCTAACTTAAATGTAACAAAATAGTTCATATGTCTCTTTTACAAGGCACCCAGCAACTTTTAAACATCTTCAAAAATTTGATATCGGACGCCTGCAGAAATGACACCTACACACAGGAACACAGGGGCACCGACCACGCTGCCATATCTGACGTGTTGAGTGAGAACTGGCTGTATATATTTTTTTATGGTTTATGTTACAGAGGAATTAATAGTTTCAGTTTTAACGCACCAATAAAAAACAACAAATCAGTTCAGTACAATAAGTTTAGTGCAAATTAGTTTGTTATTAGTTGCAAAGAAATGACCAGACTTGATTCTTCTCTCTTTTTCATTTTAACAAAAAGGGGACAAGGTTATATATAATATTAATTTGTCTCATCATAAATGTTGTTTTGTATCTTGATGTGTAATTTGTACATGACAGCTGCCCTGGAATAAAATCTACTAATTTAACTGATTCATATGTTGAACACAGTGACATAACTAAGTTGGAAGCATTGGTTCCATTTCTCTTCATCACATTAAAACAAACGATGCTTCCAAAACATCATTAATTTGTGTTGTGTTCACCTTTACTCAATTATCTAACCCTAACATCAACATCTACATCTGCCTGTACTGCCTCTTTATTTCACAACTTATAATTACACTTGATTCTTAATATAAATGAACACAAAGTCCTGCAAGTCCTGGAATTTATATAAATATCATCTTCTCTTTCACTCTTTGTGACACGTTATGTCTTTATCATCATTGTCATCATCATCAACAACAGTGTGAGCACAGACACACAACCCAATTCCAAAAAGTGAGGACGTTGTGTAAAGCGTAAATAAAAACAGAGTGCAAAAAATGCCAAAATCCTTTTCAGCCTATATCAGCAAGAAAATACCAAGACACATTCGCGTAGCTTCGTAGTTAAAGAGCTCAGGTACAAAACTACAGAGTCAATAAAGGGACATTAATATTTTGAGCTGGTGAAACAATGTTCACATGTGATTTCACAGCCTGTGGTTGTAAATTATACTTTTTGTGCGCATGTGCAAAAAAAAAATTCATGCACATTAAACAAGTTTTGCAGCTGTAGAAATATTCTGTGCACACGTAAAAACATTTTGTAGCTGTAGAATTATTTTGTGCATGTCTGAAAAGATTTTGTGCACACAGGTATAATTTGCACATGTGAAAAAAAGTGTAACTAGAAATATTTTGTGCACGTATGATAAAGTTTTATGCACACAGGGATAATAAATTAACATTTGTGCAGAGGTCTGAGACACGAACACTCAAATTTCCTATCTTTTTCATGAGACCCTGAAGTTAACAAGCTAGAAAAACAGTAAAGTTTGTCAGTTTGAATATTAAATATCTTGTCTTTGTACTATATTCACTTGAATATAAGTCAAAAAGTTTTTGCAAATCTTTGCATTCTGTTTTTCTTTTACACAAGGACCCAACTGTTTTTTTTTTTTGTAATTGGAGTTGTACTTTATTTAACAGCACCTCCCCGTCAGTCCTTCTCTCTCTCATCTTTTTTGCTTCACCACTGTGCTGAATGTCTTTGCTTACTGCCACTGTGTCTTTCATCCAACCAGGTCGTCCACCTCCTGCTGTCAGGAAGGTTTTAAAGGACTCAGGCCGTCGAGGCAAGACACCTTACCTGCTACTAACTCCTCAGACCAGAAGCTTTTTCTAAAGGCGCTGATAAAAACTACTAATGATCTAACATTGACTGAGCTATCAATGTTAGAACGGTTCTGTAGAGGACAACACAAGCTGCTTTATTTCTGATGCTGCCTTCAGGTTTGATTTTGACAGTATAGAGATACACAGTAACATGGCGTTGTGCAGTTTGTAGGTTAGTTTGTGTAGAAGAGACATTTCTGATGTTTATAATTTCCTTGGCATGTTTATCTCGTATATTTGATCTCGTATATTATCTATGAAGACAAAAGAAGGGTTCAGATATCCGAGTATTTTCATTCCAGCCAGGAAGAAAAACAAAACATTTTGAATATTTTAAAACTACCTTCAGATGAGCTTGATTTACCAAAGTGATCCTGGAAGATGTCCCGTCTGAAAAATAGAATAAATCAATCTCATCTGAAATCTCTGCCATCAAAATGCATTTTACTGCTGTATTTTTTCTGCTCCATTGTTTTTCTTTTTTAATGTTTATTTTTGCCTGTTTGTTTTTTTGTGTAGCTCTGGTTGCATTCAGGGATTCGGGAAAATATGCAAAGTATTCTCTGTGGACGACACAGTTTAGGTTCATTAATCGATGATGCATTTAATAAAGAAATATTGTGCATTACATAATGTCTAAAAGAGGAAGAAACATATTTTTCACAAACTTGTTACAGTGACTGTGTTTACATGTACACTAATTTTCCACCATTTATTCTGGTGACATAAACAGTGTATTCAGTTTGAATATTTTTAATTATATCTGTATAATATAGAATTTTCTGATTAAGACATGTTCGATATGTGGATATTATTCAGGTTTTAGGAGCAGTCTTTGGAAATGTAAGTATGTATTTTAATTGATCCAACCCTCTTCATTCTGTGCTCCAGTAACAGTTGAACAAGCTCGGTACCTGCCAGAACTATGGTCAACATTGTCCTCTCCTGTTTCCTGTATTTAGATATTATGCAGTTTGTTTGGCTCGTCTATGTTGAAAAGAAAAATGAATTTTGAAGGTGGTTAAAAGATGCAAGGACACCTGTAAAAGCAACATCTTAAGTAAGCTAATATTAGCGAAACACAGACGGTCTTCAGCTAGCTAGTTATATCTAATCGTGGATGTATTGAGGAGAACTTTATACGGGGTCAGAGGTTGGCTTCCATTTGTTCCTATGAGAACTGCTCAGAGGTGCATGAAGCAAACTTCCACGTATGATCTTCTGCATATAATACGTTGTGCAGCCCCTAAAGGAAGCAAAGTAGATAATTCCTTCGGTTGAGTAGCTAACACCAACTTGAAAGGAGATAAAATAACTATTCTAGACTTTCTAAATCTTATTGGACTGAATGGATCAAATCCTGATATTGAAATGTGTCCTTTTACAGAGTTTGTGATGCAGTTTTACTTTTTTTATCTGTTAGCTAGTTACATCTGATAGCTAACATTAGCAAAATACTAGCTGATCTGACAGTAGCGAACTTAAGATGTGACTTTATAGCGTTTATATTGATTTTTAAAGGTTCTGTTGTTGGGAGATGTTAGCCCTCAAGGCTTTCTGCCAGAAAGCCTGTCTTGGTTAAGTAGGTTTATGGGAAATAATCATGGTTTGGGTCAAATTAGGAAGCTTTCTGTCAGAAATCCCAGAAGGCAAGCTTCTCCTATGCACACAGGTCCCCCAGTAACATCTTTAAACCATCTTAAAAATGCAGTTTTCTTTTCAACATAGACAAAGTACAGGAAGCAGGAAATGAGAAAGTTGGCCAAAGTCCCGCCAGGTACTAAGGTTGCTCAGGACAGAGGGAAAAGAGAGGGATCGATTCAGGTTTTTAACCGCAGTGTTCAACCTATTTTATTACGCTGATCGACACAGCTGCATGTAAATTGGCGTATTAGTGGAATATTTATTTTTTATTGCCCATGTCAACAGCATAGGAAGAATATTGTTTAAAAAACAGAATATCTTGTGCATGTAAACACAGTCAGTTATGATTCCAAATGAACCATGTTTCCAAAGTGTTTGCAGAGGAAACACCAGCCCTCCTTCATCAAACTGTGTTCAAACACTGAGAGACTCTGTCTGCATTAAAGCAAACAAATCTAAATTTCTACTGCGCTGACTATGACTATTAAAACTTAAACGTGATGTGAAAAAACTATATTTGTTTATGTTTAAAAGCAGAAGAGATCCCGTGAATAACAACTTGATGAAAGAGGGTCAGTGTGATTTTTTTTTAAAAGCTTTTTTGCAGAATATGTCATGCAGAAGGCTTTTCGCAGCGGTTAAACTGGAAGGTGGGTGATCACTGCTCCGAACAGAATATCGATCAATTCCTGAAATCCAGATGAGTTCAGCACCTTGTTGCCCCACCCCAGTTTAACCCTTCGCTCTAGTTGAGTTTTTTTGGGGGGCACATTTCCTCATTGCATTGAATGAGAGTTTTTGTTTTTAGCAGTGAGGAAATGCTTGAGTAAGAGTTCAGGAGCTCTTACTGAAATCAGATCTGTGTCCAGGAAAACAACTTCTGTCAAACTAAATAAGTCACTGAATCAGCTGGTGTGTTTATGTCTCTGCTCACACCAGGAGGCCTCACCAAGATCGGCTCAGACCCCATGAAGGCGGTGAGCGACGCCGTGGAAGAATCATCAAACCTGATCAGTTCAATATTCAGATTTGCTGGCAGCCTGATTGCTCCCGACGAAGATGAAGGTACAGTTACAGAACACATGGTGGAACATAACCCGGTACCACGCCAAAGTGTGTAATAGAATAAATCCGGTGCAACCATGTGTTTATTTCCTGTAAATGATCAATGTCAAATAAACTTAACTCAGATAAACTAAATAAAAGGCATGTAAACGTTGAAGTATGTAGTAAAGTTAACCGAGATCTACTGTGATCATTAGCACCAGTTTATCTGATCAAATCATGACATTAAAGAGCATTTACACATTTCTCTCTCCTCCAGGAAATCTATACGCGGTGAGAAAAAAAGGTTCGTATTGATGAAGTTTTGAATGTTTTTCCTGTTGCAATCATCACTGTGCTGCAGATGAAAAAGCCCTGCTCGCTGTCATGAACGTCTTCTTCATGCTGTGCTGCATTACATGTGCTGTTCTTTATATTTTATTTTTGTCCTCTGGGGGGGTTTGAGGGTACAACCAACATGTTCCCCACAAGAGGAAGTCATTTGAACGGTACCCAGAAATGCATTTTCCGCAGTTCAAATGTTAATACTTTGATTATAAACCCAGAAAAATGAACTGCACATGTACATGCAAACTGTCTGCACTTGACTTTATAAAGCAAAACACTTTGCATCATTCTTAAGATGGACGATGATGCCTCTGCTTCTGCCTTCGTAGACGTAGTTCAGTGACTGTGTTGTTTTGTTAAAAGCTCCCAGAGATTCATAAAATGTGTGGCTGAGGGACTGTAGGAAGACAAACAGACGTTGCCGGAGACTTGGTTGTTGTTATGGTGATAGTTTGAAGCTGACTTGATCTATGAACGATCTCAAAGATTCAAGATGGGTGGAGGAGGAGGAGGAGGAGGAGGAGGAAGTGGAGGTGAAGATTAAGAAAAGAAAAGGTATTTTCTGATTAATATATTTGGATGAACATGTAGATTAACTTTAGATGGATATGATGAAACCTGTCCCTCACCCCTGTAACAGTAGATTAATGGAGGAAACAGCAGTAAAACACTGAACTGGCAATAGTCAGAAGTGTTGTTTCTTATTCTGCTGCCCTGTTAACTTTTCTAATGAGAAGCTTGTCTGTTTCTCACTAACTGTCTGTGATATCTGCTCCCACTAAGCTATTAAACTTCTGCTAAAACTGACAATAAACTGTGTGTGTGGGTTGGAAACCAAACCCTGACATGCTTGATGCAGTTAAATCTGCAGTTTTGTTTTGTTATGTTGCTGATTTCTGTCATTCTTTCTGTGTTCCAGGAGAATTTCTACCATCTCGAAGTAAAGGTTTGTACCTCTTGTTTGGCACTTTGTTTACAGACTAGAAGAAGAAGGAAACTTATTCATTCTAAACTGGGATCGATCGATGGATATGAATTTCCTAAATGTCAGATTATAGCTGCACAGAGTGCTGCAAGGATGAAGCATTTTTGTAGGAAAACCCAAAGGTTAACATCGCTCTGGTTCCCTCCATAAAAGCCGACGGTCACGTGACTTCATCGTCACTTCCACTAAGTGACGAGTGTTTGGCATGATGACGTTTATTCTAACAACAACCCCTGTAGTCTCATTTAGCTGCTTGTTAATGGTGTGTTTAAGGTCGTAGAACAAAACATGAAAAAACAAAAATCCATTCAAAAACCACTGAAATGATGGAACCACAGCTGCAAAAATGTGAACTCATTTCAGAGTTTTAGGATTTATTCCTACAGAAATCTATTATAATGTGAGAGTTTGTCGATGTTGTCTTTGCAGCTTGCTTTGTTGCCCCCTAAGTGGGCAAAAAAATCAGTTCATGGAGCTTTAAGTTTACTTAACTGATGTTTTGTAACTACATTCTGTGATACACTGTGGTAAATGATATATTTTTTGTTGCTGCTGCAGATCTACATGTTATTACTTCAGCAGTTGCTATTTTGTTTTTTACTCTGATTCTGATTCTGATACTGGTTCAGGGTGCTTTGTGCACACGCAAGAAAAACTCTCAGAAGTCAGATGACATGGTGTAAAGTGTGGCAGAGTCAGGAGCGGGTTGTGGTGAATAAATGGGTGAAATGTAGGACTTCCATTCAGAAACACCCATGTTAAACTTATTGTTGACTATTATAAGACTTGGTGGCTTATAATGAGCAGTTCTTAGGAAACAAAAGCACACTTTGGGTTGAGGTATACAGAAACGGCTTTCTGGGAGAAAGATTTCTGCCAGGCTAACTTCTCCCACATGCATTAAATGTTCCTACCTGTGATTGTTGAACAGGTGGCAGAATATCTCGAAGGGTTGTAGGGACGCTAGAGAGTGATACTGATGTATTTCAGTGTAACTGAATAACTGGTGCATCCTACACTTCAAGAATCCAGGGTTAAAGTTTAAATCCTGGTCTTAGATCTAAATGTTCAGACGACAAAGTGGCTTAAAACTAAAAATCAATTTATCTCAACATGATTTGTGAACAACCAGGTCATCAATTTCCTCTATAACAGCACCAGAGGTCTTCAATAAAATATTTATTGATTTGTTTTATTGATTGATGATTAGAATAACATTAACATGTTTGCGACAGTTATAGGGATGCAAGCAAAGACGAAACCACCAGCGATCGAAGTCGTGGAGGAGGAAGAGGAGGTGGGAGAGGAGGAGGAGGGAGAGGGAGACGAAGTGGAGGCTGCTGGGGAGGAGGAAGAGGAGGAAGAACTAGAGGAGGAGGAGGAGGAGGAGTATTATGAGGAGGAGGAGGAGTATTATGAGGAGGAAGAAGAAGAATATGAGGAGGAGGAGGAGGAGGAGGAGGAAGAGGGGGAGGAGGAGGAGGAGGAGGTAGAAGGAGTTGAAGAGGAGGAGGGAGCAGAAGCTGAGGAGGAGGAAGAAGAGGGGGAGGAGGAGGAAGAGGAGGAGGAGGCAGAAGGAGTTGAAGAGGAGGAGGAGGAGGAAGAGGAGGAGGGAGCAGAAGCTGTGGAGGAAGAGGAGGAGGTGGAGGAGGAAGAGGTGGAGCAAGATGAGGATGAAGATGAGGAGGAGGAGGAGGAGGAGGAGGAGAAGGAACCTGAAGCAGCTGCAGCCAAGATTGATGAAGATGAGGATGAAGATGAAGAGAAAGAAGAGGCAGCAGAAGAAGAGGCTGACAAAGATGATGAGGAAGAGGAGGAGGAAGAAGAGAAGGCAGAAGCTGCTGATGAAAAAGAAGAAGAGGATGATGATGGTGACGAGGAGGAGGAGGAAGAAGAAGAGACGGCAGAAGCTGCTGCTGATGAAGATGAAGAAGATGAGGAGGAGGAAGAAGAAGAGAAGGCCGATGGCACCGCTGCTGCTGATGAAGATGAGAATGAAGTTTCTCCTGAACCCATCTCCACCTCTGAGGATGAAGAGTCGGTCGTGTCTCCTGACTCCGACTCTGACGCTCCTGTCGTCGTCGACGACAGTGATGAAGACGTAACTCTGCCTGATGAAGACGACGATAAACAAGACGAAGATGACACCAGCGACGAAGCGTTCACTGACACCTCAGACGTCAGTGAATCTGCAGTTCTCTCCAGCGACGAGGAGGAAGAGCTGGACGATGATGATGACGATGAAGATGACAAATTAGCAGAAGGTGTTGCAACATCTGACAGCGATGATGTGGTTGCAGAGGACAGTGAGGAAGACCTGGAACTTGATCTTCCTCCTTTGCCTGCTGCTGAAGATGAAGATGATGACGAAGACCTTGAAGAAGAGGTCAAAGTTGCTGAAGACACTGATGAAGATGATAAACTTGCTGAAGAGGAAGATCTTCCTCCTTTGTCTGCCACAGAAGATGATGAAGACGAGGAGGACGACGTCAAAGTCGCTGAAGACACTGATGAAGATGAAGATGAAGTTGACGTTCACAAACTCGCCGAAGAGGAAGATCTTCCTCCTTTGTCTGCTGTTGAAGATGATGATGACGATGAAGATCTGAAAGAGGACGTCAAAGTCCCTGAAGACACCGATGAAGATGATGAAGAGGACGAGGACGCCTCCGTTGCCTCCTCTGAACACTTTGCAGACGATGAAGATGATGAGGAAGACAGTGACCTTAAAGATGAGGACCTCGACCTTTTGAAAGACTTCAAAATTGACCTTGAGGATGATGTCACTGGAGAGGACATCCATGACGACGACGATGATGATGAAGATGAAGATGATGATAAAGAGGAGAAGGAGGAAGAGGAGGAGCTCCCGCCTCTTGAGAGCACAGACAGCGGAGTCATGGGTGATGACGATGATGATGATGACGTCACTCTTAAAACAGATGAAGAGTCTGTTGGAGAAACCGTGTTCAGCGATGACATCACCTATGACACAACCGACGATGACGATGATGATGATGAAGATATCGATACCAGCTCACTCGAGTTCACCTTCGATCTCGAAGACGAAAAAGACGTCACAGAGACGTTTGTTGCCACTGAAAAAGACGATGAAGATCTCACACCAGAGTCCTTAGCTGCTGAGGATGAAGAAGATGACGATGAAGATGAAGATGATGAAGATAAGGAAGATGATGATGATGTTGATGACATCTTGCTCACAGGTATAGTCCTGAATTATTGATTACTTTTTAAAAATCATTTCATCAAGTATACAACAGCATTTCATAGCCAGAGAGAATTCTTGTTCCTGATTGGCTGTCATGAGTCCATTCAAATTATCTTTATGACAACAAACAAATACAAAACATAACATATTTAATAGATTATATTCTATTGACAAGCAGAACATTTGGATGACTAGTAAACTAGGTTGTACATATTTATGAATAAATGATGAATGACTTTATTTTGAACATAAAAATAAAAACAGATGGAAAAACAAACAAACAAGAGTAACCGTGTCTGAAAAGGAGTCGGCACGACAACACAACAGGATACGACACGACGTGACATGATACGACACGATACGACACCACATGATACCGCACGACACGACACGACACGACACAACAGGATACGATATGACACGACATGATACGATACGACACGACATGACACCACACCACACCACACCACATGATACGATACGATACGACATGACACGACACCACATGATACGATACGATACGACATGACACGACACGACACCACACCACATGATACGATACGATACGACACGACACGAGACCACATGATACGATACGATACGATACGACACAACACGACACCACACCACATGATACGATACGATACGACATGACACGACACGACACCACACCACATGATACGATACGACACAACACAACACCACACCACATGATACGATACGATACGACACGACACCACACCACATGATACGATACGATACGACATGACACGACACGACACCACACCACATGATACGATACGATACGACACGACACGACACCACATGATACGATATGATACGATACGACACAACACGACACGACATGACACGACAGGATACGATATGACACGACACGACACGGTACGACACGATACAATACCACATGATACGATACGGCACCACGTGACACGATACAATACGATATGATGCGACGCGACGTGACACGACACGACACGACACGACACCACACCACACCACACCACACCACATGATACGATACGACATGACACGACACGACACGACACCACATGATACAATACGATACGACACGACACGACACCACATGATATGATACCATACGACACGACACGACACCACACGACACCACAGGATACGATCCAATACCACATGATACGATACGATACGATACGATACGACACGACACGACACCACATGATACGATACGATACGACACGACACGACACCACACGACACCACATGATACGATACCATACGACACGACACGACACAACAGGATACGATATACCACGACACGACATGGTACGACATGATACAATACCACACGATACGATACGGCACCACGTGACACGATACAATACGATACGATGCGACGCGACACAAAACGATACGATACGATACGATACGATACGATATGTCACGATCCAATATCACACGATATGATACGATACGACACAATACAACATAATATAATCTAATTTAATATGATATAATATAATAAAATATAATACAATACAGTATAATTTAATGTGATATGATATAATATAATAATAAACATACTACAATACAATATAATATAATACAATACAATATGGTACAATATAATATATGACTAACACTCATTCAGTTGCCACTGAAAAAGACGATGAAGATCTCACACCAGAGGCCTTAGCTGCTGAGGATGAAGAAGATGACGATGAAGATGAAGATGATGAAGATAAGGGAGATGATGATGTTGATGACATCTTGCTCGCAGGTATAGTCCTGAATTATTGATTACTTTTTACGACACGATACAATACCACACGATACAATACGATACGATACGATACGACACGATACAATACCACACGATACAATACCACACGATACGATACGATACGATACAATACCACACGATACAATACCACACGATACGATACGATACGATACGATACGATACGACACGATACAATACCACACGATACAATACCACACGATACGATACCACACGATACGATACGATACGATACGACACGATACAATATCACACGATACAATACCACACGATACGATACGATACGACACGATACGATACCACACGATACGATACCACACGATACGATACCACACGATACAATACGATACGGTATGACACGATACAACACCACACGATACGATACCACACGATACGATACGACACGACACGATACGATACGATACCACACGATACGATACCACACGATACGATACGATACGATACGACACGATACAATACCACACGATACAATACCACACGATACGATACGATACGACACGATACGATACGACACGACACGATACGATACCACACAATACGATACCACACGATACGATACCACACGATACGATACGATACGATATGACACGATACAACACCACACGATACGATACCACACGATATGATACGATACGATACGACACGATACGATACGATACCACACGATACGATACCACACGATACGATACCACACGATACGATACGACACGATACAACACCACACGATACGATACCACACGATATGATACGATACGATATGACACGATACAACACCACACGATACAATACCACACGATACAATACCACACGATACGATACGATACGACACGATACGATACGATACG
>JAJHUR010125113.1:4263-19962 GCA_027495735.1 Lutjanus campechanus | reverse complement strand
AAGGTCCCCAGATGAATGAATCAATTTCAAAAAGGATCACTGTGAATGACCTCCAGCGTCACTGTGTTCTTAATGTCACTAACAACTTATTGATCAATAGAAAATGTCTTAACGTCATAACATACTGTATTTATCACATGCAATATGGCCTGAGTCCAGATTTGACTTGCCATTAGGTCTACATTCAGACCCCAGCCCAGACTTTGAGAAGCCTTATCCTACACTGACAGACTTACAATGGACAATTTTTTTTAAAAAGGACAGAAAAGTTGTCTTTTTTACTCCTAAGTATTCTTGTTCCTTGTCAAAACCTGGTGCCTATGTTACCCACAATGCAACTCAACTGCCATCAGGTCAGTCAGTTATTCAGACATGTTATGCTAGTACTTTATAAATCTCAATAAACAGGTATCAGCATGTGCGTGCAGAATCTGTAGGCAAGGAACAGTCTAAATAGCACTGTCAAGAGATGTTAGACATTGATTTAAAAAAATTATTAGTAGTATAGCCAATATTTATCAGCTAATATATGGCAATACTGATATAGACTGATATAGCTGGATAGACCAATATCAGCTCAAATTTTTCAGTCCAAGTTTTTCAAATTCATCTTCTTTTTTTTATGCAGATGTGATGATAGAGATTAGCTTCCAATTCCGTTCTTGTGTCTCAAGTTGCTAAATCAGACAGTAAACAATGCACGGAAGAGGAAGAAGGAAGAGGAAGTCTTGGCCCAGATATTCCGGCCTACACCTGAAGGCCTGAAATACTGGCCATTGCCCCCAGAGGCTTAATCATCCTCTGAGATTGTGATGGTAGCAGCTAATGTAGCCTTGAACCTCTAGTCTCAAGCAGAGATGAGGAGCAGCTACTGAGCTCTGGTAAGCTCCCTTCTTTCTAAATGCACACCTACACCTACATTTTCAGACTTGTTGCCTTCAGACTGAAACAATGCTAACTAAATCAGTTGAGGAAATTTATCAGACTCTATATGGCTTCGTCTAGAGACACAAAAGACTTTATACGTTATACATACACTGATGTGAAAAATCGGGAGTTCCTCTTTCAGCACTCACCAGGAAGCTACTGGGTGACACGGCGTTGAGTTCCTGATCTTTCTGTGGGCTGAAGCTGCTGCTGTGACCCGGGAAAACAAACTGGGTGAGGACTTTTCCTCCCTCTTGAGGCCCCAGCACCTCCACGCAGCCCAGCAGAGGACCCGCTCCGCCCTGGCCCCCCACCTCCACCACCTTTGAGGGTGAGGCCAGCAGCTCGGCAACAGGGGCCACCGCGAGGGAGGCTGTTGGCTCCACGCTGAGGGCACTGGAGGAGCTGAGCGGGTGCTGCAGAGTGGGGTCCACAGAAACACCAGTGCCCTGCATGGTGAGAGCCGTGAGGCTTCCCAGGGCCTCTGGAGTGACAGTCTGCACATCATCCAGATTGAGAGTGCCTTGTGGGGGCAGGACGTCACCTACTGTTCCTTCCAGTCCGTGGTGGGGACCCATGTCAGCGCTGGCTGCCAGGATGAGAGGGTCCACAGCTTTGGCCAATGTGGCGCTAGTGTTGGTACAAAGTGTAGTACCAACTGAGGAGGGGTCGATGGTAAGGATGCCTGAGCTGACCAGAGAGAGGTCCATGGTGAAAGTGCCATTGGAGCTGCTCCCACCAACAGGAATGCCCACTCCGATGCCAGCGGTGGGCGCAGCACCCCCAGGCACAGCAGAGAAAAGAGAGCTGAGGTCCAAGTTGGTCAGCTGGTCACCCCCGGCAATACCAGGTCCTGCAACTGTTGTTGGGGTGGAGCTGATGAGCTCGCTGCTAGGGGTCAGGGTGGGTGTGGTCTCCATCTGGCTAAGAACATCTGGGGTGGAGGAAGTTGCATGTTACAACATGGACTAGAATGAATTATAAAAGTTGAGTAAATCTGTTTTACACCAACAAAAACACTTCTCTACCCCTCTAAATATTAGAATGAAATTCAATGATCCTATAAGTAGCAGAAACTAAAGTCATCCTCCTCAATAACTGCTTCTAGAGAGAAAAAATACTGTCTGAAAGCCAAAGTTTGTTTTCTGAGGAACTTCATAATCTTCCTACATACCCGGTAATACACTTGTATGCCTCTGTGTGTAGTCTGAAGCAGAGCTGCAACTAATGATTATGTTCATTATTGACTGAAATGCCAATAAAGACAGCAAACGTCAGCCTTTCAACAAACCTTAAAATATTTCACATCTTTCATACATCATTAGTATTATTCAAGTTTTAAAGCCAGCAATGGATTTGCTCCCAGCTACTATTCAGACTCCCTCAGGAGCTTCTTCAAACATTATAAAGACTGAAGCTTACACAATGTTTTGCATCCTTAATTCCTTCCCCTCTTTTACAACTATTCATACTCTTTTCTACTTTTATCTATTCATTCATATTTTGAGCCAGAAGCTCCATTCAAACCTTTTTCCACACCTTTCATATGTGAGTCTATTTATCTTTTAAACCCTATTCATACTAATTAGACCCTTTTCCCACCTTTCCAACTTGTCATATTCCTTCACCTGTTTTTACATATAAATTAAAGCCAATAATTCAGTTTGGTGCCAGCTTTTCAGCAAACCTTAAAATATTCCACATCTCTCATACATTGTTTATATTAACTTTTTAGCCAGTGATGCAATTGAGCATCAGCTTTTCAACATCCAGCATTCACACCACAATTTCTTCAGAAAGTGTCTTCTGCAGTTTATGATTAATCTAGTTATGATTTACTTTCATGATTATCTTCATGATGAACAGATTGTTTAGTAGTCTATAAAATTGTGAAAATGCTCATTACAGTTTCCCAGAAACAACATGGTGGTATTGCCAATGTCAAAATTAGTGTTAAATATATTTACCAAAATGTAATTTTCTTAGTCATGGACAAAGTCAAACATGTAATTTAGTCCAAGCAGCCCAAAACTTTCCCGTATTATGTTTTGTTTTGGCTCTTTGCTTTGACCTGCTTAGATAAGCTTCCATTCAGCATATCAATAAATTGCACAGACTTAAGTGGGCTGCCAATGAGTTGCACCACTCTGGTTAAGGATGAAGGTTAAGTTGTCAAACAAGTCCATTAAATGAATGATTTTATAGGACATGAACCATCAGTGATGGATACTTACCAGGACTGAGGTGGTGGTGTTTGAGCATGTGGCTTTTAAGGCTGCTGCGAGAAGAGAAGTGCTTGGAGCAGTTGGCCACAGGACAGCGGGTCCTCAGGGTGCTGGCGTCCTGCTTATGTTTCTTGGAGTGGATGTACAGGCTGCTGCGTGCTGAGAACTTGGCATTACAGCCTGAAGAACATAAAGGAGACAAATGACAGAACTGTTCAGAAAAAGTCAAACTGTGAGGAGTTCAAATTATTTAACTGAGAGAAAGAAAATCAAAACATTCTCTTTGTTTACTTGCAATGGATCAAAGAGTTGCATTTGATTTGAAAACACATGTATACCCACTGACATCCTCCCTGAATGTCCTACTGCTATACATGTTTCTGGTACATGTACAAACCTTCTGCATGGCACTGGAATGGCTTCGTGCCCAGATGGGTGATGCTGTGACCCTTGAGGTGCTCTGCCCGGGTGAAGGATTTCCCACAACCCTCCTCTGTACAGACAAAGCGACGGTCATCGTCATGTTTCCTGATGGACATAAAGAAGCAGACTGTGGTCAGAGAGACACTAACAAACTAACACATCATTACAGGTACAGGAGACTGACAAACAAAAAGAAAAAATACCTTCAACTTTGACTACAACTAAACTCTAACTACATCTACTATATCAAATAAAACATAAAAATCACCTAATCAACCCAAAACTGCAAAAATCTTGACAATTTTATTGCAGTTTCAACAGCAAACAAATTTCACCACAAAAGCAGAACTGCAACGGAAAGTTTACCACAACCAAAATAAACATTAGACGTTAACAAGAGTGTTACTTCATACCACAAACATGCAGTATCAAAACCTACAAGAACTGCATCAACACCACTGTGACACAACCCTGTAACAACGTGGATGGACTTGTCTAACAAGGACTAGTTTTCAAAACTGGTTGTACTTGATGAAAAATCTGGTGCGTGAGAAAACATCAGATTTCCACACAGTAAAACAAAGTAAAAGTGCATCCTCCCGCGCAGAGTTCAGGTAAGAAATGCCAGCTGCTGACAGCGCAGTCAGTCGCTCTCTGAGTGAAGCTGCCCTCCATTTCTATCACTCTTCTCCGCTTCCATCACAGTTACTTTTGTGGTTTGTGGTGATTTAGAGACTCGGTTTAAAAACATAGCCTGTCATGTTGTTGCACTGCTCTGTGTACAATGACACAGCTAAAAAACAAGAACTGAAACTTGTTGACCAAACACTCCACCTCAGGTTTCACCGTCTCTCATCTGTTAACCACCAGTGTATGTTGTCATGGAGACTTTTATTTAAGCAAGTGCACCAGCTAATAAGGAACTGTACTTATGAGTTCACTTATTTATAATTCCTCATTGAAATGTTCTGCCTGTGCATTTTTGTAAGCTTCTGATTCATCCTGTCATTGAAATTCACACTGCACACACAGTGAAAACAGGAAGGAGAGATGACTGTTCAAATCTCAGTCAGCTGAGGGGTCTCCAACTGATGATTCAACTCATCAACTCTCAGGGGGCAGCACTAAAAGCCAGGCTAGCTTTACTCCTACTCTTCTGACATTAACTGACAGCAACTTTTGGCATTTACCCTGTTAATATTGAGGTAAAAGAACTCACCGTTTATGTCGGAGCAACTTAGACATGCTGGTGAAGGACCAGCCACAGCCCTCTGAGTCACAGACAAATGGCCTCTCACCTGGAAACAGGAAATTTAAAGTTTATTTAACAACAAATAGGTTCTATGACCTATATCACCAGGACCAATCAGTTGGTAACCAACTCAATTTCGGTTTAACCAGTTTTATCTATGTTGCACTGAGAACCTGCTCCAGAGTGGGTTCGGTTTAGGGGAATCAGTCCTGACAGTTTCAACTGATTTGTTTTGTAATTATAAGGTTTTGGAAATCTGGTGCATTAATAGCTGCTCTCATCGGAAGTGAGTGAACAGAGAACAACACATTCACAGTGATCATCATGTGATTGAGGAATGACTTACACTTGAAGAAAATAGCCTCAAACATTTCTGTGGCCTGAATGCTCACTATTGTACAATTTAAAAAACACATTTAATCAGAGCCACTTCACACTGTTAGGTTCAGTTACTGAGCATTAGAGCCTCCCTCCTGAACAACTCAATATAACATTAAGCAATATCACTATAATCTAGTATCAGCTTACCAGTGTGACTTCTCATGTGGATTTTGAGACGACAGGCCTTGTCATAAGTCTTGTCGCAGCCTGGGTAGGTGCAGGTGTAGTGTCCCGTTTCTCTGAAGTGAGTGCGATTGTGGGAGAAGAGGGCACTGAAGGTGATGAAGGTTTTCTCACAGCCTGCACGGGACAGAGAGAAACGTGTAAGAAGACAATGGTAGACTGAGAAGTGCATTTTATACCAGGAATATACTAACACCTCGACTGTTTATAACTAGCTTAATGCAACAGTTCAGATTTAAAAAGATATGCCTTTCTAAAATAAAGCCTGGAAAAAGTTTCTTTTAAATAAAAATCAAATGGATTTCTGCAAAATAAGGCACTGTTTGCTTGGTCTAGAGAAAATAAGGATCCTTAAAGGGATTGTTCAGGTTATCTAAAGTGGCCAGACATCCTTTTCTGACAGGAAACCACAGATATATAAGCCAAATTTCACTCTCTTCAAATCCACCAGACCCCTGAAGCAAAAACAGTAATGTCACATCACAGAACAAAGCAGTTGCTGGTATTTTGTTGCCTCAACTGGTTGTTCGTTTGAGTTTTTGTGTGACTTGAGTGTTTTAAAAAGTTAATTTAGATTCACTTTAGTCACACACTAACACAAACAAACTAGCGAATCCAGGCAACAATAAACCAGCAACTCCCGTGTTCTGTGGGGTAAAATGACTGTTTTTGCCAAAGAAGTCTGATTGCTTTTGAGAGAGTGATATTTGGCTTGTTTAACAGAGGTTTCCTACCAGAGGTGGCTAAAACATATTTTGCTGCTAATCGTGTCCATAATAATACATTGCTTACACCAGTACTCCTGCTGCTGGGGATGTGCCAACCGCAGTCTACTATAGGTAATACATTAACTATGGATAAGTACCTCACACAACCACATTTCAAAAACTTCAAACTATCCCTTTAACATAAGTTCAAAATAAATTCAGTCTCATTCTTTGGAATAAAGCATCAGTGACAGAGAAGGTAAAAGTGACTGTGATGTGTATCACCTTGCACATTAGCAGCTCCAAATGCTTTGTGCAGCTTTAAAGAGGCTATGCTTTGACATAATTTGCTTCATACACAAATACATTACCAGACCATCAGGCAACAGCAGGTGGAATTAAAGGACCAGTGTGAAGGATTTAGTGGCATCTGTCAGTGAACTTGCAGATTGCAAACGCCTCATCTCACCTTCCCCTTTCTATCCTGTAGGGGAACCTACGGCCGCTGCAAAACTCGTGAAAAACGTGAAAGGACGAATCTAGACCTAGAATTTGGTTTGTCCTTTCTGGGCTACAGTAGAAACATGGTGCCTTCTGCAGAGAAGGACCTGCTCCCTCTGTGGATATAAACAGCCTAAAGTAACATTAATATGACAACTCTTATTTTCAGGTAATTATAGACTAAACATACTTTTAAAAACCATACTTATGAATTTCATATTCCATTTCAGCCATATTCTGCCAATAAATACCTGTAAATCTTGCACACTGGATCTTTAAATGTATAAGGAAAATGGGGAAATTGTAAAATGACAAATAAAAGCAAAATTTAAAAATACAATCATTTGGCATGTGTTACCTGGGAATTCACACTTGTGGGGCCTCGGGGGCTCAAAGTGGACCCTCTGGTGATTGGTGAGTCGTGTTGCGCTGCGAAACCTCTCACTGCAGATCTCGCAGATGAAGGCATTATCCTGCTCATGGACTTTGACATGAGCCTTCAGGTTGTACACTGTGGTGAAACGCCGCCCACAGCCTTCAAACAGACAGGTGTGTGGCCGCTGCTTGTCGTGGGACTGAAGATGCCGCTTTAGCTTGTAAGACGTGGCAAAAGCCCAGCCGCAGCCCTCTATGGTGCACTGGTAGGGCCGTGGGTCCTCTGCATGGTTCAGGAGGTGAACTTTAAGTTTCTGGCGTGTGTCAAACACACAGGAGCAGCCCGGTTCAGGACAGCCAAAAGAAGTCACAGCTTCTTTCTTGGACCTGATCAGCGGCACAGACTGGAAGTCAGCATTGTCACCGTCTGTCACAGAGGCTTTGGGATTTGGGGTGACCAGATCAGCCTCTGTCACAGCACACAGAACCCCTGCCTCCTGCTTGACGATGGGACATGAGTCCAGAGAGGTGCCCAGCTCTGATAAGGAGCAGTCATCCACCAGAGCCAGCTCAGAGTCACTCACAGACAAGCCAGGCCTGGGCTCGTCCTGCTGGCTGGAGCTGCTGGACACTGCCAGGGTGCTGATCTTCCCGATGGACTTGGTGCCACTGTCATAGTTGAGAAGAACAATATCCTCATGATCTTTCATGCCGAGATGCTCCTTCAGGCTGACCATGTCATCCTCTTTGTGCACGTACCCCTCTGGTGGGGCAGCCAGAGTCAGGATCCCGTTCTCTATAGTCACTATGATGCTTTGGTTGTTTATTGTGATAGTCCCGGAAAAGGTTTCACTAGCAGGCGGGCTCGTGGAGGCCGTGACCGGGTTTGCACTGTCCTGCAGCCCCGTTGAGTCTGAAATAAAGTCCGAGGTGTCCATGGCCTCCACGATGCCCGAGCCCCCTGTAATCAAGGCACTGCTCTCCTGCGATGAGAGCTCCCTAACCAGTTTACTTTCATTGTTTTCGGTGCAAATCTGCCCACAAATCTTATCGCCATATTTGTTTGTCAAAACAACGTCTTCGACGGTGTGCTGGTAGACAGTCTGTTTAGCATTAGCCACCGTGGAATTATCGTTTAATAAATTGAAAACATGCTCAGTTTTTTTCAATACCTGATTATCAAGACAGTTCAAGTTCTCATTAGATTCACAGAGAATAACGTCACTGCTGTTTCCAACCTCCATGGAGCCTCCGGGACGCGCTTTACAGCTCTCTACCTTCTTACCTTTCATTTTATCGCCGTCCTCCGCTCGGTGTTTGCTCGCTTCGCCGCCGCCATCCTCTTGAACCACATTAAAAACAACATACAGTTCCTTGGTGGTGCTTTTATCCGCCCTGTTCCCCGTGTTGAAGCTCCCCGGCGCAGCGGCGCTGCTGTGGCTGCCCACTGAGGGCTGCTTGAAGGCGCTGTCCTCTCGCTGCTGCCGTAAACCTGGAGACGGTAACGTTAACTGCCGCTGCGGCGTCGATTCCTCTTCCCCTTCAAATAGAGGCAGCGCCATTTGCATTACAGTATCCCCGCTTTCCTCTACGTATTTCCAGGCAGTCCTTACAAACTCATGCGAACCAAACATCGCGTTGAGCTCATTTTCCTTCTCTGTGTTCACGTTATGAAGTCCGACACTCGGTCTGTGAGCCAGTGAACTGCTTTTATCTGTCGCTTGTGGTTTGCTAACAGGGGAACAAACCGCCCCGCTGCCATTTTCCGCCAGTAGGTGAAACGGAGATGTCCTCGGCCTGGTGTTGTTGTTGTTGTCACTTTGAGGCTCTGGCGACGCCAGTAGTCCGTCCGCTTCGTTTTCGGTGGGATTAAAACGAGGTATCGACCCTGTCGCTGTTCGAAGCGGAGACGGAGTGGTTCTATGTAGGGCGCCATGTTGAGAGTGAATGTTTTGGGCATCAGAAAGCCCCTGGATTTCCATCTTGGTATCCCTGTAGCAGCGACACAGAAAAGACCCGCCCTAGTCGATGGAAGCGATCCAGACAGCCACTACACAGTTTACAGCAGGCCGGGTGCTGCCTTCAAGGCCTGCATGGGAATTCCATTTCACGGGTGTATAAAATGTTTGTTTGTTTATTAACTACCAAAGCCTTGTTAAAATTTCTACATGAAATTCGGCGACACAACTTTTCAGAGTAGGTTTTCAGAGCAGTGGTTTTCAAATAGGGATATGTGTGTTTATGTTGACATTGTATATTCTGTGTTGACATGGTGCAAATATTTTTATGTAATTTGAAAATATGTAATATTTAATTTTAATTCAAAAGTTGAGAACATCTCTTTAACACCCGAGTTTGACATTTAGGAGAGTAAAACCAAAAGGCTTTACTGATGTCTAGACTGACTGCATGCCAATATCAAACGCCTGACTCTGTTTCACTTTGCCATGTCAGTATAGAGTAGCTGTATGACATAACAATAACTACATCAAGTAGTTTAGATGGTCAGTTTATACAAAGATGGTGAGCGGTGGGTCTGTCAAACTTTGAGATAGGGGCTACGAAGAGTACCTGAAGGCCGCAAAATATCATTTGGTTCAGGGAAACTGTGGAGTGGACTTTGTAGCAGAGTTGGATCCAAGTTGTATTTGTTATTATCAATGAGTAGAACTTATCAATATACAGTATTAGTATGATGCATTCTACCAATAACGTTTTAACGTTTGATTGAAACGTGGAGCAAAAACTCTTATCTCTTAACTAAAGAAATCAACATTTCCAATCCCAGTCAGTGTTTTTTCATTAGATTTCCACTGAGTGGCAGTCTAGTACTATAAAACATTTAAAAAATCCTCCTCAGAAGGAACGTCATAGATTATCTCCTCCATGATTAAACCAATATTTAAAGAGCATAGCCGCCTCAGGGTAGACAACTCATGCAAGACTATTACAGACTATTACAACTGAACCTCTGACTGTGATGATGATGATGTAGCAGAAAATAAAACATACAATGTTAAATTAATAAAATCACTGTCTCATTGAATCACTTTGCCACACTCAGTAATATAAAATTACAGAAGTCCGACAAAAGTATTTTATTTTTACTGTAATGCAAAGTAATCTAAGGGACTGTATGGAAATGATTGGAGGTGGGAGGGGGGTTGAATCTTATGATTCACTTACAAAAGAAGAAAAAAGCCATGACCTTCTCCAGAGTTATTACTTTGGATCCTGCTGTTGACTTAGAAAAATAAAACTGTCAGCTCCTCCCGTCAATATCTCAAAAAATTGTAGTAAAATGGAAGAACTCATTCCACCATTAACTAAAAGGGGTAAAACACTAACCATTTAAGCTGGTGTAATATAATATATAAATGGAATAATAATTTCTACAATGCATATATTAGAAATTTCCAATTTCATGACACACAACAAAGTGACGAATATCCCTGTCATTCTCTGTTTTTCAATAAACACACACTGAAAATATTTGAGGTGAAGTTTTGTAACGAGTTGCGTGGCCTTTTTGAATTTATTCAACTTTTAGAGCAACTGCCGCCAACCTCTAATATTTTTAATTCTCATTTTGTTGCCACAATGTGCACAGTTCAAGGATAGCAGAAATGTTTTCAAATTAAAAAAAATAAGTAGGCTCAACTAATTTACTTCTCTTGAGTCAAGTTGGCCCAACTTCTCTACAAGTTCAAATATGAAGTTACCTCAACCCATTACTGTTGCTGAGTAAATTTTCACTTGGGTGAAGTTGACCCAAAATGTATAAGTTAAAACTAAATAAAAGGCCGACCATAGTTTTAATATTGGCCAAATTTATGTTTTTTAAAAAACCTTTTGTTATGATGCAGGCTGAAGAAAAAGTAGAATCCTTGTTGTTTTTTCCCTGCATATTGCAAAGTGCACACACTAAAGATATCATCTGCAAGTATCTGAACCATTTTTTTCCATTAATCCCACAAGGGAAGATCAATAATATATAAATTTGGGATGAGCAAAAATTAGAAAGCCTTTTTTAGATTACAGTCCCTTCAGCAAAAGGAAACATCACCCTTTTTGTACAGTCGCTCAAAATAGTAAGAGACTACACTGCTTGGCACAGACTAGAGATGAGCCTTAAATAATATTTTTATTTGGTTTCTAAGCAAAAGCTAGAAAACATTGACAAACCTAATACTAAACTCTGACCAACACAAATGGAGACAAAAAGAACGGAGAGTATCAGAGAAGAACAAAGTGGAAGGAAGGAAGACTGTTCACAAAATATTCTGTACATCACTTCAGATGTATTTACATTTGACCTACATGGAGGCTGTACGGAACACACTAGACGGGGGAGAAGCAGTGAGCAGTATATTTGTCTGTCAGTGTCATTAACTCATACTGTACACACTGTATAGAAAGCTCAACATGCTTCATACAAAAATATCCAATAAGTTATGTGACTTTGGGTTGGTGTACTGTCATAACACATGCATGCATGTTTTCAACACTGTGTGATACAAATCTACCCTACTAGTCATGTATCTCCTATATGTTTTGGATTATTACACTGGCAGTTCCTTCAAGTATACTGTACACAAGAACAGTAGAAATAGAAAGAACGCTCCCGCACAGAACACAAGTCAACACATGTAGGAATGTTGTCTGAAGTCATTTTCAGATATGAATAAAGATACAGTTTTTCTGAACAAGTACAATCATTGGCAGCATATCAGCCAAATAAGCATGCAAAAGTACATGAATTTCCTGTTTTGTCATATAAAAATAGAGTCCTCCCTCGCACAGACTTGTAGGATTATGACAGAAATAAGGCCACATATCCATTTCCTTTCTGATACAATATGATACATGCTTAAATATAATCCTGATGAATCCATTCGTTATTGTTATTATTGACTTTGTGGACCTCGCCAACCTTCTGGTTTTGTGTCTTTAGTTATTTGCTAACCCTACAACAAGTGTCAAAGGTCAGAGACAAAAGGTTTTGACCGAACTGCACAATATACAGTTTTTACATTAGAGTATTAGGGCCAGGCAAATAAAGTCAAAATGTTAAAAAATAAAGTCGAAATTTGGACAGTTAAGTCCAACTCTAAACGTTTGTGCCAAGCATGAGGGGAAAAATGAGAGAAGTTTTTTTTTTAAAAAATATCTTGCATCACGAATAAAGTCGAAATGTTGAGAATAAACTCAAAGTGTCACAAATAAAGTCAAAATGTTAAGAATTAAGTCTAACTTTAAGCTTTAGTGCCAGGCATGATGGAAAAAAAAAAAAAAATCTGCATCACATATAAAGTTGTTTAAATCTTGGGTTTAAAGTTGAAATGTCACAAATAAAGTCAAAATGTTGAAAATAAAGTTGAAATGTCAAGAATAAAGTCTAAATGTTGCAAATAAAGTCAAAATTATGTAAAAGTCAGAATGTCAAAAATAAAATCCAAATGTTGCCAATAAATTGGAAATGTCTAAATTTAATAAATAAAGTAAAAATGTTGAAAATAAACTCAAAATGTTGCAAATAAAGTTGAAATACCATTTTGACTTTATTAAATAAATGGTATTTCAACTTTATTCTCAAAAAATTAAAAAAAAACATTTCTTCCGTGATTTATTTTTTCTTATGCCTGGCACTAATACTGAAAATTCAACTTAATTCTCCACATTTCAACTTTATTTGTGACATTTCAGCTTTATTTTTGACACTTTATTCTCAATATTATGGCCTTAAATTTTCAACTTTACTCTAGAAATGTAAAATAATCTCCCCCCCTTTGCCCGGCCCTGATGCTCTTCTGTAGTTTTTAGGATGAGGAAAAGAGAGCACAACCTGTCATCGTTTCTACACAAACACCAGCTCACTTTTGCTTGAACCATTCATGCACACAACAAAAGCATAACAAATGAATCACAAAAAAGAAAAGAAAAAAACAGTCAATGTTCATTGCAAATCAGCCCGTTTCTACAGAAGCTGATGAGCTCTGACTGACAGCCACAGGAAATATGCAGCCATATATCAAACACCACAGCTGATGAGGGAAAACTGTGCGTACGTTTCCAAAAGTAGATGCGCCTCCCTACAGTGACTTTGACACAGCACTGCACACCAAAGCTCACTCTCCTGTTCACTCGTTTTCTCTGTCTTCTTTCGAGTAAAAAAAAAAAAATTTTAAAAATGAAGAAAAGTAACCGTGACCCCGACACTTCCACACACTCTCTGCTACATATGAAGTATTCTGGCCTGTGAGACGCACACTGACCGGCTCTATTCATTTTAAACAGGTACAGACGCCTGGCAGCTTGAGAACCAGAGGCACCCGCCTTATGAATGATTCATCCCAAATGACAGCCCCAGCTGAGAGAGTTACAATTTAGAGGAGGATGGGGGACAGCAGCAGAGCACAGATACACGGGTACGTTCAGCTTTGCAGCCGGGGCTGAAATTATCTTTACCTCCTGATATTGTTAAATTGTACGGTGGCTAGAGGAAGTGGAGGATGTTTCAGTCTCTTCTCTATCCCAAGCCAATTTCATGGCCTTATATATTTCCTGCTTTCAGGAGGCGCCTCCTTTCGCGTCCAAGTGGGATTAGTTTAGACTTTCCGACACTCCGTCTCTGAATGTTGACCTTGAAATGTGGAGCGTTCACCGCCCCTTTACATAAAAACAGATTTGAATTTCATGTTCAGCACACAGTAATATACAGCATACATTTTCATGAAGCAATAAAAAAAAGAAAAAAAAAGAACCGGGGTCCGTCGGCTCGCAGATGCCACAACCGGGACAGGGTTTAATTTCTGTCTCTCTATTTTCAGATCCCCTGTGATGATGTCAAGCCTTTAAAATGCCCTGAGAATAAACAAACAAAGAAAGGACATCAGCCTCACTGCTGCTTCTCTTTACAACTGATAGAAATCAATTGCCCGGCTACTTTGGGATTTATTACTCTATTTCAGCAGACGCTCTCTTATCACTGCGAGCAGGAGCAGTGTCACAGAAACTGAAGCGGGGTGGACGGACGGGGCTGGAGACTTCGCAGGACGAGCTGTGTTGGCAAAAAAAAGTCTGCAGTGGCTTTTGTCTCTCGTCGGAAACGTTAGAATTGATGATGACGGAGGAGAAAGTGCTAAACTACATCTGAAGCCTTTGAGTTAAATGCAGTTTGTGGGTAAACGCAGAGTCGTGTCAGGTGCTGACAAAAGTCAAATGTTAAAAGGATCAGAAGTGTATTTTCTACACTTGTAATCCAGATCTTGTTAGGGGGATCCTCACCCCTCACCATTTACACTTTTAAAGGAATGTGTCCCTTTAATTTTAACGTGGAAACAATCTTCAAAATCCCGACTTGGTTCCTGAAACCATGCAACACACATGTACACACACGGAGACACAAACACACATTCCCCCCACCCCCACCCTTGCTGCAATTTCCAACTGCCGAGCCGAGCCGAGCCGCTCCGCTCGCTGGCCTCATTTCAGGCGTGCACGTTGCGTTCCTTGGGGGCGGCGGTGGTGGTTGTGGTAGTGGTCGACATTGAGGGGGAGTCGGAGGTGGCGGGCAGAGGGGGTCGGGGCTCGATCCCCCGGGTCTTCATGAAGGACAGCAGCTGGTCGGGGATCTCCGCCAGGACGTCCTTGGCCAGTCGAGCCATACTCAGGACCTGGTTCCCCGAGCGGTCGATGTAGTCCCGGAAAGGAACAAACTGCAGGAGAACAGGAGAAGATGGACGATGATGATGACAACAACAAGGAAATCTGCTTATGTTTGGTATTTAACAAATTGATATTACTATTTCTTGTTGTTAGACAGTTAGTAATGGCTATTAAAATCAGTTTGGTATTGCAATCAAATCCATTTTTATTAAATTCAGTACTGCTTTTATATTCCTGCCAAGCTTTCCATTATCGCACTGCATTTATGCAGTTTATGGTGATAACGGTGGCAGATTTAACACCAAAATTGGGAGTAATTGAAATGCAAAGTCTTAAAACCATAAGTGTAACTGGCTGATGTAAGCTAATGCTAACTCCTTGAGTCAGCCAATAAGTCCATCTCCAGCTGACATTCTAATGTTTCCATCTGACACATTTTAAAACAAGAACGCTGTGAAAGTGTCTTAAATATGTAGTTACCAAGCGGCTATGTACATGATATAACGTTCATGCTACAATACTGAGGCTAAAGTTAGCTAAACTGGTCAGATGGTGAAATACGGCAGGTATATCTACATGATGGATGACAGAAATACGCTCATTAAAGCTGCAGCAGGTAGAAAGCCTGAAAACGGTTGATTTTTGTGTCTCATCTGAGTTAGGTTTGGTTTTCTGCGTCCTCAGCCCCTCTCACTAGATAAGCAGATAATGACGTTTTATAGCAACTTTTCCTGCAGTACTTTCTGTCATTAATTCAGGGTCTGACCTAAGTAACGTGAACACGCAGCTGCTCTAGTAGGAGGAGTCCCCCAGGTCCTAAAAGACCTGTTATTGGTTCAAGTATTAGCTTCACTGCATTGGCTACCTGTAAAATCTAGGATAGAATTCAAAATCCTTCTCCTTACGTACAAGGCACTTAATGATCAGGCACCATCTTATCTTAAAGAGCTGATAGTACCCTACCATCCCACGAGAACACTTAGATCTCAATTTGCAGACTTACTGGTGGTCCCAAAGATCTCAAAAAGTAGACTGGGGGCCAGAGCTTTCAGTTATC
>JAJHUR010125102.1:0-31494 GCA_027495735.1 Lutjanus campechanus | reverse complement strand
TCGTCTTGTCTATAATTGTCCCAACAGAGCACACAGTGACACACAGTGACACACAGTACCTGCAGCCAGGTTGAAGGTCCTGCCCTTTATGGAGCTTTGAACTGGAGAGAACCAGTTTAACACAGAGCCGACCAGAGGAAGCTGCCTCATCAGTCCCTGTCACACACAGAGACAGAGGAAGTCAAACATTTGAATGGACTAAAGTTTCAAGTTCACATGTAGACCTTCACACACACACACACCCAAAACCACACTCAGAGCAAACAAACATGTTAGTCTAGCCATACTGAGGAGTGTTCATTTACTGCACCGGTTCTCTAACTCCTTACTTATCTTTATTTTAAAGTATCAAATAAAAATGAATTCCAACAAAACGTGTGCAAAAATATCCACACAAACACACACACACCTCTTCCATAAGTTTCTCCTCGTTGGCCTTTTGTAGCTGCAGCTCTGCCTCCAGGATTCCTTTCCTCACCACCTCCGTCATGTTCTCCAAAAGCTACACCGGACAGAATGAATATTCATAAATGTCATGTACCTGACAACAGTCAGCTTACTGTATATTAGAATGAATATATACATTCTCATATACATTTCCTAGAAACAAAAATAACTGTGTAACAACCAAACCACTGCCACTTGAGTGTTACTCATTCCAGAAAACTGGGACAAAACCATATTTTGAGGGGGCTTCCATTTTTTTAAAGGATCAAACTCGTGCCTAATAAACCTTCTAACTGGTCAGCCTTCTTAAATTTTTTATTAAATGTAGAAGCCGACTCCGTCAGACGTCGTACAGAATTAACAAAATATTAATTTTTTTTCATTTCACAGCATAGTCATAGTGAGCAGCCATTTTACTTTTTAAAGTTGCTCAGAGTTCTCTTAACGCTAATCAAAACACACATTTTTAAACCATAATTCTTATTTACTTTGATTTAGAAGGGCTACGGAGTTTCCTATTTGCTTCAGGTATATTAATATTTTCATGCTTGATTCTGATTTGCTTTTTTTTTCCATTTTATTTGATTTCACCAAAAATTAAAGTGATTTCCATATATCCTTCATTATGGGACCAAGTATCATGTTTAAATATGCTTTATCAAGTTTAGCTGTTTAATGCGCTTATTAGAAATAGACAGCAGGCATTAGGAGCGCATTAAGTTGATTAATAATGTCCAGAATTCTCCTCTTGCCTTATCTGCAACAACAATGTTGCTTTTTGTTGTGATATATTTTTACATTTTTAAAGCTCTCCTTGGCTTGTTCACCTTGACTCAAGTGGGCGGCTCACAATCGCTCCACTTTGTGCAGAAAAGCACCAAATGACGCACCAAATGCCCGTTTTATGTGACCAGGCACATGGCCTGAAGAAGAAAGCCTTCATTAACAAAGCAAGCTCATAACCAGTGTCATGACACCCGCTATGTCTGACTGAGGTTTTAGGTTTTGTTCGGCTAGCTCATGCAAAGAAAGCCCGGCTGTGTTAAGATTCCTTCGCAGCACAGCCCTCAGGAGAGTTGTATCATACTGAGATGATGACAGGGAATGCTGACACCCACCTTTTACCCATAAAACTAGAATTATGCCTCCACCAACCAGTCAAGTTGCAGCTTACATCCATGTCTGCCCAGACTTGTATAATATACGTAAGTGAGGACTTTGAAGGAATTAAATACATGTGTGTTGTGTGGTGTTTGGTGTATTTTTTCCAGTGCATCATTTCCAGCGAGAAACAAGCTGTCTTCAGTTAGAGACTATTTTTTAGGACTTATGGAGAGTGCAACGTAGTTTCACATTTTTTTTTATTATTTAAAAATGGGCTATAATTACAAATGGCCAACAATGACCATGATCATTCCAACTTTAACAAAAATATAGCAATGACTTTGTTAGAATTGGGCGAGAAGCTACTGACTGAATGTTGAACTATTCGTTTAATCTTTCACAACACTTATCACAACTGTTTAACAGCCTTCAAGTATCTTTAAAAAATGCAGCAGTTACCCTTCCGCTCTCCTCTATGTCCCTCCCAAAGGAAGCTATTGTGTCCACCAGCTCTGCCACATCAACGTCCTCAGTGACCATGCCAATAAAGATGGAGTGCTCCTCTGTCCCAAACTCGGGGCCTGGAGAGAGAGGTCGGGATGGAAAAGGAGAGAGGAACAGTAAATAAATACTGGGAGTTAGATTTTCTACCGGCGGAGCCAGCAGAGATGTGAAGAGGCACTAACCGGTGGAGAAGACGATGTCAGTGTCAAGCTCTTGTAGTTTCTTCAGCAGTTCAGTGTTGATTTTCTCCAACTCCTGCTTCCTCCTGCTCTCATCCATTTCTTCAGCCCGAGGCTCATACCTGTACATCAGAACATCTGTCACAATCCCATGGTTGAAACCCCAGCCCTGCCCAATGGACAGCAAGTGTAACTGAATTTCTTACAGACATTCCTGGCTTACAACTGGAGTCGGCTCCCGGGCCCTGCACACAGCTCCTCATACTGCCACTAATACTAGGATGGCTTAAATGCAAAGAATGAATTGACTGTACAGTTGCCCTTTGTATGGTTATATGATCATCATAAATTTGACCGTTTTTATTCGACAAGAAGAGTGTCCTCAGTAGAGTGCATATCTCCAGCAGGCAACCAGGCAAGTGAAGCACCTACTGCAATGCCACCACAACTGCCAGATGCAACCAGCAAAGAGTTTTTTTTGTATAGTATAGTGTAACCAAGCAAACTTCATTCAAATCTGTTCCAAATTAAATGAGTTACAGTTGGATATTGAACAATGCAGCAACATCTAGCAGCAACCAGTGAAGCACAGTCAAGCTGGCGGGAATTTATTCATCTTGTGTCGCAGCTACCTTTAGCGGATCATAGCATGTCGGGTATGCAATGAATCTGCAGATGTTCCAATTTAAGATGAGACCAAAATTGTCTATGAATGTCAGTTTATGAGCCACAACAAAGGCCAAATTGTGGCTTGAAACAGACTAGGTAAGTCTTGTTTTTAGCCTAGCAGTTAATGACTTGCAGTCCCAATCAGCCCATTATGAGGAGTGAGGAATCAGCAGTCGGTATAAAATAGAGCAGTCAATAAAATGGGTTTTAATTTTTAACTTTTCCGTGTCTTTATTGTGACTGCTACATTGGCAATAGTAAAGAACCAAATACAAGGTAAAAATGCAGGCAAAGGATTCAGTCCAGTCCCTGTATACAACAGCAGTTCCTTTAAAGTCTAGTCATTCTTACCGGACAACACCCAGGCCAGGCCAGCTGAGCTCCTCTATGTACACGAGCGAGGGTGAGTGTCGGTAAGTTTCCTCCTTGAAGTCCTGTCTGAGGCACACTGTGGAGCTCATCATAGGCACCAGCTCTGACAGCTTCTCAACCAGCTCCTCAACGTCCCCCTGCTGGGTCCCCAGAACTGGATGGGAGGGGGAAAAAACACAGCCTGCATGAGGGGGCTGCTTTTAATAAGTCATTTATCATATATACCAAAAAATCAACTGAGGTCCCAGGACACTACCCTGTGGTACAGCCCACGATTCTTTACTCTGAAAGTCTCCCATTAATGTCAAACATTTGACTATCAAGTACAATGTGTGTATGTGCGTGTGTTCATGTTACCTGCAGCAGTCAGGAGGGGACTGAAACGAACACACGTTCCCTCATCTTCAAGCTCCACCACATCCACCCCACTGGTAGGAACAAGACGGACCAGCTGTTCACCGAGCTACACCCAGGAAATAATTTAAAGGAATCAATCAACCAATCAATCAGACTTTATTTATATAGCACTTTACATATAATCAGAATGCGACACAAAGTGCTTCACGCAATAAAAACAATTAAAAAATGATTCGATTCAGACAAACAACCACAAATCATATGAAATATAAGTACATAATCCAAAGGGAGATGCAAATTATCATAATATTCCATATGGCAGCAAAATAAATTGCACAGATTTCCTCCTGATCATATTACCACCAATTCATCAGTTCTTCTATGAAGAGAAACTGATAAATTGATGATTATTCTCACCCTTTCACATTAATGGCCCCCTCCAGTCATGTTTTAAATATAAAAAGCTCTGGAAGAAGTAATAAATTGTGTCTCATATGTGGATTGTTTTTTTCAAAAATACCTTGTTAAAATGGCTTACATAGAGCTCTACACCTTGACTATGCAAATATTCCCCGCCCTCTCCACACCACCAACCCCCACTCCTACCCATAAGTAGCTTCACCCGGCTTCTCCTCTGTTTTGGTAGCTAATCACAGTAACTAGCTACATTCGGCTACTCCTACCGGCTGGGTATCGCCGCTAATAATATGTAAGGCGCCACCCGCTCGATTAACGGGGTTGGTTCCTTATGTTTATGACATCATAAACCCAGCCTGACTGAATCTGTTCTTGTGAGACTGCCCTTGTTCACTGCAGTTTCATAGCAAGAAATGCTCAAAACATGATTTTCATTGGAGGGGGGCTTTAAACAAAGTCATTTCATATGACTATATGACTAATTAATGAATAATTAATTAGTAATAATTAATAAATATTGCTACCTAGCATAGGCACAAATGTATGAGGTACAGTGTACATGTTAAAGGAGGGAGAATTCTCACCCATCTGTTAAAGGCATCAAGCACCTCTTTCTCCCCGGCACAGTAACCTTCCACTGAACCCCCACTGGATGCTACAAAGAGAGCAAAAATGGAAATGGTCATGGTCTCAATAATTCCAGAACTGCATGAGTGTTGAAGTTCCTTCTTGCTGCAGAGGACTGTTAGCCTCAGTATGCGGGGAGCACATTTCACCAACTGAGCTACAGTGGCACCCTGCATCACTTGTTCTTGACTCCTATTCTCCCCCAGCCCATGTCTGCTCTTGCTGGCTGTAGCTCACTGCATGGCTCCTCTCTTTTCCTAACATGACCGAACATTAATCCTGCTTGATATCTTTCGTGTTTACATGGCATCAGCAAGCTCTCGGGCCACATCTTTGAACACACATGGCTGATTTGCAAGAGCTTTATTTTTTCTGACTGACAATAAGGATGAGGTGATCTGATACTCAGTGTAAGTATCAGCCTGATACTGGCCAAAATCACTGGATCGGATATCGGGGATAAAAGCATAATCCGATACTGTCCATTAGCCTAAACTATGAAATAAACTGCTTAGCTAATTTTGATTATTTTTAACAAATCTGTGTGTGAAAGAGTTTATATAAAATGAAGGAGCAGTATTGGAAAACTGAGTCATACTGTGAGCTTTTGACAAAGTTCTTTATTAAAATGCTCTCAATCTGTTCGTAGGTCCAGGGAGTACGATCCTTACCAGCACTCATTTCCTGGGAAAACTTGAATAGCACCACAGGGGAGCTGAGTTCATCCTCCACCTGTTGGACACACAAAGACACACATCAGGCATCTGAGACTCAGTATCATTATTAGCATACTTAATAAGTGATCTGCTCAATGACATGCAAAACAATTATCATCAGTTGAAAGGGTGCGATGTAAACATGGACTGAAGATTTTGTCTCCATGCCTACTGAAGTTGTGTCTTTGTAACTGTATGTAACATACAGTTTCTGTTTGATTTGTCAAACTGGTCTGTATGGAAGTGGTGCCCTGAGTCTTTTCCTCTCAGTGGTATGGAGCAGCCCAAACCAAAGCTTCAGCTCCAGTTTGGAAAATTTGGATGGACAGAAGAATTGGCTGATCAATTGGCTGAACTGATCAATGTGTGGCATTGGGTATTTTGTACTACTCCATTATCACTGTCAAATACTCCATGAACATGCAGCCAGGTTATTGATGCAGGCAGTACCTGGACATATCTGTGTTTTGGAGTGTATCACCCAGGGTTGGAGTCTCCTGTTTAGCATCACCTCATTATTTGTGTCGAATTGTACTAATGCCATTTAACCAGAATCCAATTGAGCAAATAACTGATCTCAGTGAAGTTACACGTGGTACATTTCTTCATTTTCTCAACTACTAAGACAGGAAATAAAACCCATAGTGAAGCCCATTATTGATGACATCCAGGTGGAAGGTTAAGGCAAGCATCATGCCTGGGTGGGGGCTGAGATGATGGCTAGTGTTTCTGGGGGTGTTGATGTGAGGGTCATGAATAATTCACAAGCATGTGTATTGTTGTTAAGTTAGAAAAGCAAAAAAAATAACAGGAATATGTTCGAAGAGACACGTCTCAGTGCCTCAGTGTGCTTCACGCTAAGTGCTGGTCGCTGAAATGTCGCTTTCCGAAGGTGGAATTGCGCCCACGCATCGACTGGCCAGGTGTGAGGAGGTGTGACAGATGGCAGGATTTCAACTTCTCTCTCAAGCTCTCCCTTTCATTCTTCACACTACTGCTTCTGACGCTTTTTGTCTTAAGGTCAACACTCCCTGAATGCCTTCAAGGAGAGACTGTCCTTTGAACACCCCTGACTATGACGCATGCTTTTTGCTCCATCTTTGAGCGTGGCCATTCAGAACATGTTTAAACACTGGACAGGGACAGACCGCACATTGTGCAACCTAGTTTGTTTGAAGCATGCTGAGATCTTAAGGGTATCAATGTATCTACTGTAGGCGGACTGATGCTGGGCCAAATGCACCAGCTCCAAGGTTTTATTCTCTCAGTGGTGAGCAAAAAACAGAGGGCCAGCGGTAACCACAGAAGGAACCCGACATCAGTCCACACCAGGAGCCCATACATACAAACAGTAAGATGTTTTCAACCAAGCAGGAAGAAGAGACAGCGACTGCAGTGGCAAAAAGAAGTGTTGAGCAAGAAATGGCAAACAAAAGATCACTGGATGAAATGTCTCTACTACTGTCAGAGGTGGGAAGTAACCAAGTACAAATACTATTACTGTACTTATTTATTTTTACTGACAACTTTTTACTTTTACTCCCTATTTTAACACAATTATCTGTACTTTCTGGTCCTTACATTTTCAAAACAGGCTCGTTACTTTAAGGGAAATTATTAATTGTTTTTATATTGTATCATTGAACGCCATCGTCCAAAAGACTGATTTCAATTTATGTATCCATCAGTGCATATCACACATGACAGACCCAACAAGATGAAAATGGTGAAAAAGATGCAACGAGAAGAAAACGATATAATGAGCATAAACAGCATAAAAGACATAAGATTAAAAAAAATGACGTAAAAGACGTAACAAGACGAAAACGACAAAACAAGATGAAAAAGACGTAACAAGATTAAAAAGATATAACAAAATTTAAACTATGTAACAAGAAAAACACAAGAACGAAAACAAAAAAAATTAAGTAATAAGATGAAAAAGATGTAAGAGGATGAAAACAACATAAGATGGAAGAAGACAAAAACAGCGTAAAAGAAGCAACAAGATGAAACAAATATAACAAGAAGAGGCAGACAGAGGGGAAGACTCGACTGCAGAGAAATGCTTAAGTTTAGTTAGCTTTACAAACAAACAGTCTGTAGAAATGTCCTTTAGACAGCTACTTTTTACTTTTATACTTTGAGTACACTTCAGAGCCTTTTGTACTTTTACTTGAGTAAAGAAGTTGAATCAGTATGTCTACCGTTGCCTGTCTTTCTTTACCCGAGTAAAGAACGTGTGTACTTTTGCCACCTCTGACTAGTGTTATGAGTCATAGCAAACACTACAGGCTCTTCTCATTTCTCTGTTTTGTGCCTCTCCTTGCTCCTCCACCCTTCACCCTGTGACCCGAAAGTCAATCTCAGCATACCATATTGAAGGATGCCTCAATTCCTAAAATATGTCTGAAGGAGAGGGGATCAAGGATGGAGGAGGCTTGCCAGAGGAGGTATGAGCGAGGATGCACAGGTGTATCCTTTGCGGAAGTCTTTTCGAGTGACACAGCTGAAATACAGAGGCTATGGGTGAAGCAGACCTTTGTGTTCATAAGCACAATGAAAAGCAGATGTGTGGAGCGCACCTGCGACGCACACATCCTAGCGCACACATGCTTTAATTGTGGCCCATTGCAGATTATTTAACCGCTGTTCCTACGGGGGTAAGTTTACACACATTAGTCAACTATGACTGAGCACACGACCAAATGTCAGCCCACATGAGCGCTCACTGTCTTTCCTTTTCTTCCTGCTGCCACTGTAAGTCTGTATCACACTTTTCCCATCAGTGTAATTTCAAGATGACAACTGTGATCATGAAGTTATTTAAAAAAAACTGATTATCGGAACTTTGAATATTCTTTTTCCTCACCTGGAGGCAGAAACTGGCAGAGCACCATCCCGTGCACTCCAGCATTACACCTGTGGCTACAAGTTATTTAACATTTGTGTCGCACCTTATAAAGCGCTCTAACCACATTCCTTAATGACATTTCACCTCAATATTCCTTTTTTTTGGTCCATGAATGTAGTCTACCCCAATTCAAGTCATATAATCATGTGTGAGTGAGAAATATATATTTTGGACGCACAGATAGATTGTTTGTGTGTAAATCACTCAATCAGAAGCTAATGTTAGGCTATAAAGGAAGTGAGTAATGCTCCACACCCTAGAACTACACAACCTAGAACTACACACACCTGAGAGCTCATGGTACTCTTGTGAGGAAGGTGAGCACCTTTAGGTGCCTGGGAGTCCACATCACCAAGAATCTCACATGTCACATGTCACAAAGACATTTTAGCAAGTAGGGTGAGGCAACGCCTTTACCACCTCAGATAGCTTAAGAAATTCAAAGTCTGTCTGAGAGTCCAAAAGACTTTCTACTCTGCTGCTGTGGAAGTGTATCCCAACAGGGGGCATCATCGACTGGTACTTTGATTTGAAACAAAAAGAAGTTATGAGATGAAATAGCAGATGACACATTCATTTATTATTCATGACCCTTGTATTTCTTCCAAAGGCAAACAAAACATAATGAGTGTGGAGAGGCATTCCCTGAAGTACCTCAAAGAACATGCCTGAGTGGTCCACATCCTAAACAATTAGGAAGAAGTGAACAGTCCATCAGCCAATGGAGACCCAAATACCGCTGAGCTGATGTGAGTGAAGGAAAATGGTCAGGGAGAAAGAAAAGGAAGAGAAGTGGAGGACAGAGGGGCAGGGGAAGGGGGAGTGAGGGAGACAGGCAGAGGCTTGGTCCCACCTACAATAGAGAGCATGAGAGAGCCCAGAACGTCCCGCAGTGAGGCCCCGGAGATGGGCGGAATCGGTGACACCACGCCCTGGAACCAAGGCAACCCACACTGACTATGACTACAGCCATACACACACATACAGAAGAGACTCACACATGGACCTGCAAGCTCATACACAATTACGTCTGACTGGCACAGTGGTGCTCAAACTCAGCGTCTTCACAGCGAATATGGCTGACTGTGACGAAACTGAAACCTCCTGAAGCTGCGGTGAGTTTGAGTACCACTGTGTGATGATTCTGATCCCCAACACTCTGCTTGTTCACTGCATCTGGATTACAGTACGCTTAATGTGCAACACTACTAATCCCAGCCTCTTTGCTAGGAGTTACATCGCATCTCATTTTCTGTAGTGGATGCCAGTGAACAAACTTTTTGAGCTGAGTCTGTACCCCTGAGACCATTTCAGTATCAGCACAACTCTGGTTTTACCATGCTCAAAGCCTCGACGAGAGAGATCTCTGTCTCAAGCACATCCTATAAACACAAATGGGTTTTGTCTTTGAACAGCTGGAGGTCATTTCTTCATGTGTTCACATATGCTGCTATTCAATTAATGTCGATAGAAAAGGTCTAAACAGAGGAAAAGGCACCTAGCTTCATGGTGGTAATTACAAATGATGAGCAGTGTGGGTTGTCTCTACCAGCCACGTCAGCTGCTCATATCATGATCGTCGACACACACAAAAAAAAAAGAATTCAGCCCAGAGGACAGAACATCCACGATTTCCAAAATCTGAAATGTGGACTCGACAGATAACAGCACACTTTTCCTGCTTTCCATTAATCCATCTCAGATGAGCTCGGTTCCAGGGAGTCTCAGAGCCGTTTTCACACCTGACGACTTGTCAGATTGATCCGGACCAAACTTACAGGTGTGAAACCTCCCCTAGACCATGGTATTTTCTCACATTGACATAATATTTCAAAAGTAACTTTACTGTATATTGTTGCATTAGTTTTAATTTATCATATCATAAGTTAATATATATTCTATTGTAGCTATAGTGCATCACAGGTGCTACTGCAGTACTCAGTTGCACCCACTGGAGGGTCGACACACCCAGCACTGCAGATCATTACCACCAGATTACCACAATGAAACTAGAGGCCACAGTCAGATATCAGCACAAACCTGAGAAAGCTTTGTTATGATGGCTGTCATTTCATATTTCAGAACATATTTTGCAAATCTATACTTTGATGATCATATATAAGCTGTCACACTTTTAGTTAAGATGAACTGATTCATTATGGTTGAGTTTTTTCAGATCCCAGGTATGTAGTCAGTCAGTTAAAACCAGGCAGGGCAGCGTGTAGTGGACAGTACTGTGTAAAGCTGACTGCAGCATTACAGGGCTCTGTTGTTACTGAGGTGTAGTGCAAAGTTAAAGGTGCATAGGGTATGATATTTTTGGATATTTTGAGTTTTAGAACTGTAAATGCTCATATAATAACTGATCACTATCTTTCAATAACTTCTCTCACAGTGGAGTATCTCTGTACTCTCTCCCTGCTCTGTTTTCTCCCCAAAACTCACACACTCACTATCAATGGCAGATCATTAAGAGAACACTTACTGATGTTTTGATGGAGGCCAGAGTTTTTAGCTTCTGCAGGAGCTGCTGGCTCTAGAGAGGAGAGACAAACAACAGGTTTTGAGTATATCAAAGCTTAGAACATTATACAGTATATGATGTTCACTCTCAAGGTCTATGTTGTCTCACAAATTGCTGCAGAAATTTATGGATTGATACCATTTATTACACCGATTTGATGCATTTCTGACCACTGGAGAATTAATGAAAATAGTTAAATATCCTCCAGAATACATCAATAAAGGGATAGTTCACCCAAAATGTAAAATTCAGTCATTATCTACTCACCTTCAAAGTCGAATTATGTTCAGATTTAGTTTTTTAGTCCACAAAACACTTTGGGAGTTTCACTTTGTTTCCATTTAAAAACTGGTCACCATTCACTTAAATTTGTTTGGGAGATTCTGCGATGCTGTTTTCCTGTGAAACTCCAGCAGAGTTTTGTGGACCAAACTAAACCTGACCTTTAATCGGCATGAGGGTGAGAAGATAATGAGTGAATTTTCATTTTTGGGTGAACTGTCACTGTAAGACTGGATCACATTTCAAATTGATGCAACAGAAACAAATTTTGGTTTGGTTTTGGTCCCTGGTTTCAAACCTAAAAACCTCATGGTCTGGGCAAGACTCCAGAAAGTCTCTGCACCCTGCTGGTGAACTACTGAGAAATAATTCCAGCACATAACTCCTCCTAATTAACAAGCTGTATCTCATTCATTTACTCTGCACAGAAAGAGAAATGTCACGTCGTTCAGGGGGAATTAAGTGATTCTCACCAGAGCGGTGGCGTGTTTGATCTTTTGGACGATGCCATTGTGACCGAGGTACTGCAGGGAGAGCCAGAGAGGCAGTGCTCGCAGCTTGGCCACCGGCTGGCTGGAGGTCAGACCTGCTGCCAGAGACTGAGACACAAAACACAGAGACACAGAGCAGTGAGTCATGTAGAGGGAGACAAAGACACTGGACGGCTGAACATAACACAACTAATCTGAATGAAATGATGAACAAATCTTAATTAAAGCTGCAAGCAGCATGCACATCGGGGGGTGTGGTAGCCACGGACTAATTGCTGGACACCAACTGGTCGACAAGGCTCTGAGGGAGTTTAATGTCACTTCCTGTTTCCACAAGGGGGCGCAACAGAACTAATTATATGTTATGTTCCAGTACATCAAGTGTAGATCACAGTGTGAAAATGTCATATAAATAACATGATGATTGTCACATGAGATTTACTTCCTGTTGCCAGTAGGTGGTGCAATGAGTATGACTCCTGATTGGCATGTAGATGTCTTCAGGCTTATCAAACATGTGAAGTTTGGGGCAGATTGGACAATGTACAGCCTGCAAATTCAACGCTACACTACAGCTACACCGTTCATTGATAGCTAAATGCTTTAATAATCTTTTATCACAAATGAGTCTAGATAGCACACACCAGTTTTGAAGTCAATGTGATCAATTCTGTGGGATCAGTTTGTCAAAATACAACGACTGACTACTTGACCGTATAATTCAAAAGAGACCTTTTTTTGTGTGTGTCTGATTTTCGTTCATGGCGGTGAAACCAGCCACGGGGGCTGCATGTTGAGAGGGCACGGCCAAGCCATCTTGCCATCCCCATGGCCAGAACCCCTATCAGAAGTAAATTTTCACCACAACCGATGCATGTGCTCTGTGTTGAATCAATGATAAGAGCCTACCAGTGCAGGGTCCTCATGTCTGTAGAGGGTGACAGCGGTCACAGCAGGCAGTCCCAGCCAATGACCCGGCGTCAGTGTCATACTGTCACTTCTGTTGGCTGCCTGGAGGGGACAGAACAATGAATGTGAAGATGCATTCTGTGTATTCTGTTCTCATGGCATTATAGCCCTGTTTTTATGTTAATTCTAAGTCTTTCTTATTTTTTATTTACTCTCTTCAGTTAAAATTGAATTTATCTGTAAATGCTATGGATTCTTTACAGAAGCCCTGAGAGGCAAGTGAGAATAAAAATTGTAGTGATCCATTTTTGAAGTGTGATCTAAATTGTTTTCTCTCCTGTGTTCATGACTTAAGAACAGATGGATCAAAAGCTTTGGCCAGGATCATTTTTATAATTTAGACGGAAGTTATATGTACACAGATCCACGGGTACATACATCCACACGTGAGTGAGAGTTTTTTAACTTGAGATTACCATGATGGCAGAGGAGACCTGACCCAGGGCCAGGGTTGCCAGGTTGACCCTAAAGAAGAAAAAAAAGGGGCAACATATACAGCAGTTAGAGCAGGGACTTCAGTGACTGTACTGGAGTCATGCATGAAAACATGGCGGTCATTATGATGAGAAAAACTTGACTGATGATGTAACATACTTCTCTGTAACATACACTGCTGACTTTGTATCTCCACCTAAAGACCTCAGACCCATGATAGGGAGGGAATGAGTGGTGGAGCAGGAGAGGTTAAGACAATCTATTGTGCAGAGTAATAGAATCTACGCACCCCTCCACATGTAGCCACATGCTGTACTGATCACACAGGTCCTTCAGACGCCCCAACTTGTCTGTATGTCCTGCCCCAGGTGTACCTTGGGAAAAAAAACAAACACAAATGACGTCATTTTTTACTTTAAAATTGATACTGTTTTAACTGCTGTCATGGACCAAATGCAGTGTTTGAACTGTGATTTTATTTCACCTGCGTTGGCGATCAACAGCAGAGGAAGCTTCCCAGCTTCTATGTCCTCTTTGATTAGTTTGTCCAACAGTGCGACATCCTGACAACGACAAACAGCTTAAATGAATTATTTTTAACTGTGAAATGATGTTTATTATGTTTTTGATTTTTTTATTTGCCCTACCATTTGGTGTTGGGATCCAAAGACGGTGTTGCACGGGACCGTGCACAGACTGGAGAGAGGCAGGCCGAGCTAATGAGACACAAACTGGCATTAAAATCACTTCCAATCATGTATACAATTGGATAAAACACACAGGGGCGTGGTGGGCGAGAATGTGTGTGTGTTCCAGTCTTCCTACCTGGCTGCACAGGTGCTGTCCCAGCTCAGGCCTGCCGGAGGCGCTCTGGTAGATGACTGGCTGTTTGGAGCTGAGGACCGAGTAGCCCTCAGAGGCATATTCTTCATAACGGGCATGAATGACCAGCCGACACACTTTGACCAGGCCCTCCCTGTCGTTCTCATGGAAGTAGGCTGAGGCGTTCTCATACCTGAGGGACAGATTAGACTGAGTTAGGGGAAGCAGAAAGAAACATTAACCACACTCCACCAATGTGTTTAGTCACTCAGAGCTTCTACAAAGACAGCAAAGCAAAGTCAAACTCTTAACCAGGTTTCACACATATTTTAGTATTTAATGAAATGTCTGATACTACGACACTACAACTTTGACTTAATAACAACCCAATACCCCTTTTCCCCCTCTCTAAAAAACAACTAACCAGTTAATAACACCTTTAATGTATTAATACCTGTTACACTTTGTTTAACTTGGCCATCTAAAAAACATCATGCTGAAACTGTGAGAAAAATATTCGACTCGGCTAAAAGGAGGAAATACACAGCCTACAACATGACCCTGTTATACTGCTGCTTCTATTTATTTAAACTTTTTCACACAGAGAAATTTTAGCAGCATTTTTGTTTGGTCAGCACCGTTCAGACATTTAAAATTCAAATAAATTTCCTCTGTTACTTGTGACACTTCTCTCTCAGATGATTTTCAGATGGAAAATCTGACGGCGCTGACGTCTTCCAGAGTTAACAAAATGTTAATTTTTTTTTCCATTTCACATCATAGTCGTCAGGATAGTGAGCAGCCATTTCATTTTTTCAAGATGCTCAGAGTTCTCTTAATACTAATCAAAATACACATTTTTAAACCAGAATTCTTATTTAGCTTTGATTTAGAAGGGCCATAGAGTTGACTTGTTATCGCTGAGACACATTATTTCATGAATTTGTCAAAAAAACAGAGATCTTACCAGGGCTTCAGCAGGATTTCCACCGTTTTTAAACCAGGAACTGAGACTGGATGGCTCAGGGTATAGTTTAATCTTTTTATGCCTGATTAAATCATGTTTTTTTGTAAATGGCCAACATTTTCATAAAAAAAAAAAAAACTTTTTTAAAATAAAGACGATTATAGCAGCACATTTTTACACTTATACTTTTTGTCTGAAGTTGTGAAGTCTTGTCTGGGACGAGGGTGTTTTCTGAGTCAAAGAGCACGTTTAGAAATTTAAAAAATAAAGAAAAACAAAATATTTAATAAATTCCATATATATAAAACCTCAATACATTTTCACAAAAAATGGAATTAGAGTGTTGGTAATAATAATTTAAATAATCATTTTTAAAGTGTTTCTTTTTCTTTGTGGTAGGACATGATTTGTCCCAGTTCTCAAGAAAGCGTGCACTATAATCTAACCTGCCATGAAGCGGGACAGGAGGCACGTGTTTGTGTTTGCTGGACTGCAGGTTGTATCTGCAGACCTACCTGAACAGCCTGCAGAGCCACAGCGTGGTGTCAGACAGGATCCGAGTGGTCAGCTTCCGCAGTCGCTCTCTGTCCAGCACAGAGATGTAGGCAGCCAGGCTGTGACCCAGCAAGGCCATGTGACCCTGCTCACCCACGTTCTGCATCCTACTGGAGACAACAGACAGCAGCTTTTCAACACGTTTCACACCCATACAGGAGTATCTGCCCTCTGGTCTCAGGCAAACTACTGTAGTTTTAGTTGCACTGTAACAGACCATTTCAGGTTTTGCTTCACATAATCAGCTTCTCTGCCGTCTAGAAGTATATAAGCACCATCGATGCACGGTCAAGGAATGTGGTTCTTAGAATTAGGAACTATGGGTAAATGTCATAACTGACATGACTCAGCTTTTTCACTGTCGTGACTTTACAGCTTAAAGCTACAAATGATTCTTTAAGTTATGCAGAGGAGGCAAAAGTACACACATTCTTTACTCAAATAGAAGTACAAATACTACTGTGAAAAAAACACACTCTGGTAAAAGCAGAAGTACTGATTCAACTTCTTTACTCAAAGTGAGAAAATGCAGGCTCTAAAATGTACAAAAGTGAACTGAAGCTGCCTCTCTGTCTGTTTCATCGTTTTACGTCATTTTCATCTGGTTACGTTGCTTTGGTTTTGTTGCATATTTCATGTATTTTTTGTCTTATTAAATCTTTTATGTCATTTTTGTCTCATTATGTCTCATATGTCGTTTCTGTCATCTTACTTTTTTAAGGTTTTGCCTTGTTACGTCTTTTATGTAATTTTTGTCTTGATATATCGTTTTTGTCTTGAGACGTCTTCTTCATGTTGTTACGTCATTTTTGTCTTGCTGTCTATTTTGTCTTGTCATGTCATGTCATTTTTGTCTTGTCATGTTATGTTATGTCCTGTTTTGGAAATGTAAGGAGTAGAAAGTACAGATATTTGTGTTCAAATGTAGGGAGCAAAAGTAAAAAGTTGTCAGAAAAATAAATACTCAAGTAAAGTACATATACCTGAAAAATCTACTTAAGTACAGTAACTAAGTATTTGTACTTGAATTGGATAAAACATGATTAAGAAAGAGTCCAAATACTAAATGGTTCACTTGGTACAAAGTGCTGACAGTACTGTGCTTCTGTTATCATTTTCACTGATTAGTTCTTCTTACTGTTGGCTTGGTTTGTCCTCTTCCTCCTCGTCTTCATGTATGAGGTTGTGGACTAGGTGCAGTATAGTGGCAACGTCCTGACCACTGCACAGGAAAACACAAGGAAACAAACACTTAGCTTCAGCTCTTCAACTTCAGAAGCCCACAATCTCCTCACTTTGGGCCTGATTTATTAAAGGTCTGCATGTATAAAAACATGCAAACTTGATATCACCTGCAAACAAACGTGCAAACTGATCCACTAACGGTGCACATTTAAAATGTGCAAGACAGCACGCACTGTCCATTTAGTATGTTTGCCTTAATGAACATGCAGTATGGGGTGTTTCTACCCTAGTGTCCGAAATACTGGCAGGAGAACATGCAAATAAGTTAATTTATCACATTTACTGTGATTTACCAAGCCTGAAAATAATTTGCGGTGACTGTAACCGCGTCTGTATTTAATACATTTGAAAGGAAGGTGCTAATCAGCACAGCGGCGTGCACAGATGGCTGCTGTTACTGTGGCGAGGAGGAGACGCTGATTTAAAGTAATTTCTCATGAGCTGTTTAGGGGATGCATTTATTTTTATTTTCATTCAATTATCCTTAACGCAGAAAAACATCATGATTAAACATTAATTTACCGCAGCCTATTTGCAGCCAAATGAGACTGAACATTCACATCCTGTGTAGCCTAAAGAAACTAAACACTGACCCTTATTATGTCTTCTTATTTCTTTTTTTCCACAAACATTATATTTTTAACTGGGGTTTTTTTTTTGGCAGGTTGCGTGTCTCTCACCACTGCCTGTACCCCGTCTTCGATCTCTCTTGCCAAGGCATTTATGGCCACTGTCAGACCAGATACAGCACTGACCAGCTGCCTGGCGTGCAGGACAATGGCCAGAGTGTCCCACCTGAGCGCTTGGGCCACAGAGGACACAGCTTTCACCTCCTGCGCAATGGATGGTTGAAGAAGTTTTCATTATAAGACAATGTTTCTTTTGTTATTCACCTTATATCTTGTTATCTTCTCTTAATTCTTAATTTTTTTAATTCAACTGTATGTTTATGCGCCTTTTCAACTAACACCTCCATGGGATCGAATTTCATTTTGCGCTTCTGTTTTCTGTCCAAACTCCCCATGGCAGAAACCTGTAATACACGCAAAACCCTCATTTAAATACTGCTGTCTCCACAGTATTCGCACCTGCTGTCATTTACACAATTATTCTTAGTTGATCACTTCCAGAACGCACACCAACCGAACGTGCAATATATTAGAATGCACACGCAATTAAGCAGTCTTTATCTGTGATCTTAGTAAATCAGGCCCTTTGTACAAACTGTAACCCTCAAAACATTGAGGAACTCATCCTCTCACTAAATGTACCTAAACTAAACTACAAGGAGAGACATCCAGTACCCCACTGACTCTGATGTTAACTGCCCCAAAAACATGTCATGAGGAAAAACAGAAACTGTTAAGTTTTAAAATTGGTTTTGTCTGTGTTGTAACAGAGCAAACAAATGTTTCAAATCAATGTGTTCCGCAGAGTCAGCTCTCACCAACTGTGAAATACCCTTTAAATCAGGGGTGTCAAAGTCATTTTAGATCATGGGCCACATTCAGCCCAGATCGACCTCAAGCGGACTGCGACCAGTAAAACCACCAACCACCATAAGTGCAATTTCAACTGTGTGTGTGTGTGTGTGTGTGTGTGTGTGTGTGTACATGTCTTACTCTCCCTGCAGGGGTCCAGGGATGCTGGTTCTGCTGAAGTGCCGCCTCTCTGTTCCTGCATCCAGCTCTCTAAACAGATGCACAGCACAGACACACAATGATCTCAAGATGCTCTAATTTTGGTATTTTATACAATGTTGTGTTCATGTGCTCCTTGGTAAACCTTAAATGCACATTAAGATGCTTAAAAACTCTGCACGCCCATAAAGAATGTTAGCGTATGAAGAAAGGAGAACAGAAAACGGGGTTCAATGTTCAATGTTGCCTGAAGTCATTTTTTACTTGCCTCTGTACAAATTGTTTGATTTATCAGTGGTTACCAAATAACAACAAAGACTAAGACTGTTTAAGCTAGGGCTGCAATGTCTAAAAAATGTCAGAAAATAATAAAAAAAAAAAAAAAGTTCATCCCAGTTTTTCCAAGTCTAAAGTGATGTCTTTAAATGTCTTGTTTTGTCAGTAGACTATCTGACAGGCTGAAAACAGCATTTTCTGCCTTTTTTGTGTGAAAATTACTTTGATTAATCAGTTATCAAAATAGTTCAATTCTTTTTTACAACTTGTCTGTGAGTGAGTTCAATTCCAAATTCAGTCTTAAATTAGTTTGTTTTAGAATGTATTTGTGATTGTGGTGGAATAAAGCAGATTGCATCATCAGGGGTTCACATATAAATGATCTTATGTACCAGCTGTACTGTATGTTGTATGTACACACATTTTCAATATGATTTTACTATAAAATAACATGATTATTATATATAATATATATTATATATAATATTGAGTAATTATAGGCTCTTTCAGTACAGTGCATATTGCTAATTTCGAAATATTAGCAACAATATAACTGTTATTCTTACAGTAACTTTTTCAAATTTAGCAAAGCTTTCAGTGCCAAAACTGTGTGAGTCACTACATGAAGGCAGCCATGTTGGATTTACACTCAGGTGCAGGCTGCTGCCTGCAGTGTACTGAAAATCCACCAGAGGGCAGAATACATGTCTCAGATTACCTACAACAGGTTTTTCAGGAAAGTACTGTTCATACTGATGTTGACGTCCCAGAAACTCATGTTTCAAATATGATGCAAAGGGTGTCATAAGGTTAAAGGAGTAATTACAACAGTCTGTAATCTTACCTCTGACCGTCCTCTAGTATCTTCATGGCTTCACTCAGATTCTTCCCCACTTGAGCCAGCGTAGAGTCCACCATCATCTAAACTCTCTCTGTGTGTGTGTGTGTGCGTGTGTGTGTGTGTGTGTGTGTGTGTGTGTGTGTATGTTTGTGCGTGTGCTGAGAGAGAGAGTGGAAAGAGAATATAAGAATAAGCAGAGCTCCTGTAATACAGAATTGAGTGCACACACACACGTTGAGATACACTGATACTGTAATCACATGCAGCACACATTTACATATAAAAACACATACAATGAGTCATGGTAACATACAGTCTTCATTATTTGCTATATCTTCACTGCTGGGTGCAAACCTCTTATCTCTATATTCTGACATTATTATTATTTTTTCACTAATTGGTGCTATTGGTCACCTTTTATGTCTGTTGTTGATTTTACTGTTGAAAAGTATTAAAGTTCATGTAAAACAATAATACATGTGTGTTCTGAGTTTGTCACACAACAGAAATGTGTTATTAACCACCAAGCCAAATTTTAATAATTAAAAAAGCTAAATATATAAAATTAGGCCTCTAAACCTTAGAAAAAATGAGCAGTTTTCTCTGCTCTGAGACACCGGGGGTGTGTCCACACTGCCATCTCAGTACCAAACACCAATACAACCTGAAAAACCACCTGAAACATGGACGCTCCATCTAGCAGCCTTATTGGACATGTCTCATATGTTTGAGCCACCAGAGCCAGAGGACAGTGACAGGACGGTATTTATTTTTCTTCTGTGTCAGGTTGTTGGAACTGAAGTGAGCTGAAGTGAACTGCTGGTCTGATCTGAACTGAAAGAGTCACTGAAGATATATTCATAACTGACAGTTAGGGAGGGGGATGCGGTGTCGATCATGTGTTCGTTTGTGGGTCTCATATGGTTTTGGGGCTTTGGCACGTCACTGAGCAATGCTTCAGGTCCACCCAAAAAATCCTGAACACGGAAATCATCAATAACAGACAACTGGTCAACTCCAGAATTCAGCTCTCTTTGTTTTCACAAGGTCACAGCAACTATGGTCTAACATGTGTAATGTGTTTAGAAGAAAAACTCCCTTTTTCCGTTACAAGGACTTTAAAAAGAGCCAATTATTTTGACTAAGCAGCATTCAATTAGGTTAAAAACACAGGGTTTTTTCCATTTCCTGAAAAGTAACAGTTTTGGACATATAAGGTTTCTGACCGACAGCGACGACATGCAGCAAATGTGCATGCAGACAGCAGAGAGAGAAAACTGAGCCATAAAAAGACCAAAGTATAGCTGGTTAGATTATAGTTATCTACTGAGAGCACAAGCCAAGGGTCTGTTCTGTGTGAACAGGCTGCATAGATCATCACTTACAGTTAACACAGTCTTCCTGTGATACACACTCATTAAAGCCTCCACTGCCTCCCTTCAGGCCTGAAATGATCCCATTAAATTGGACTTTTCAGTTGCATTTAGTTATGGGGGACACCATGAAAGCAGGCAGCACACTACTTTATGTCCTCATGACTCCAAACAGTTGTATATCGCTTCAATAATAGATCATCAATCAGTCGGTTATTAAGAATTTGATCAATCAAGACAAATTTAATCAATGTACTAAAAAATAAAGATCTGAAATATAAGAGATTATTTTCATGAGTGCCCTGCATGTTACCTGATATTCAATCTGTTGGCCTTTGTGTCTTTCTATGTTTCATAGGTTGTGTAATACTGTCAGAGAATATGCAACATGTTGCTGTAGAAATAAAGGTTTGATTGTGGGGGGAAATGCATTTGGTGTTGTTGAGTATAAGCATTTTTTAAAGTTTTTAATAACAATTTATAGATTGATTGATCATTAATCTTACCAAAGGAAAGCGCTGAAAATTTGCAACTAGTCAGTCAGAACTGAAGAAGCCTCTTGTATGAGGGGTGAAACGTCTTCAAGAACCCTACCAAGTCCAGTTGCCTATGACAACAATTTCTACAAATGCCATGACCTGGATGACTGAGAACCTTCACAGACTGTTTGGAACTTCTACACCTGCAGCTAACTGATGGACTGACCATCAAATGTTCCCTGACAGCTCCCCATCAGTTCCCTTCCAACAGCTGTTTCTGTGACTGTTAACTGTTGTCTTAGGGAGGGCACATGCTTCACCTGCAAGTGATGTACTTCACTGGGAGATCTCCTCTACAAACCTGTTCCTCCACCAAACAGCAGGAAACACAAACACGATCCTTCATCCTGCTTCCCAGCCTTCAGATGTATTTGATGAGCATCCGACAAAACCAGAACTACTTCGTTAAGGCAGAACCGGGCTGCAGTGTCCATTTTAGGCATGCGAGTGGCTCGAGGGATGGCAGTGTCGGTCTGTCCAAATTTAAATATCTCAACAACTACTGGATGGATTGCCGTAATGATTTGTATTGTCTTTAATTTAGAGACCCACACCTGCACTGTAGGGCTTCCTTTGAGACTCAGTGTGCATTAATTAATTTCATTAATCTTGCCAATCTCAAACTCATCCATAAATGCCGACATAATCAGGCTCCTCAGGTGCTCAGTGACCTTGTGGTTCCACTGAGCGCTTCAGGCTCAGTAACACGTGGAGCATCCAGTGGGAATTGTCAGGTTCCTCTGTGTAAATCCTCATTTGGACAATCGGCTTTTTCTGTCCGTGGAATTAACATGCAGAATTCTCTACCTGTAGAACTCAAACCATCATTTTAAACTCAAATTAGAACAATTTTTGAAGAGGAATCAGTCATGCAGTCATGAATAATTTGGCGCTTCCTATTCTATGGTGCTAATTATGTTTTGTAGTTTGTATCTTGTATTCTTCTGTATTTTTCATTGTTTGTACTTTGCAGTGTTACTGAGTTTTTGTTGCTGAGTCTTTTGTATCTTAAGGCCCAGCTAGGGACGGGCATTGCAAATTAGCTTAGGCTATAAATGCTATAGTGTGTGGCATTGATTTATGTTACATACTTGTCCCTATACAAATAAACATTAAATAAATAAATAAATTACAGTTACAGGATAAAACAGATAGAAGCTAATAAAAATGCAGTGGAATACCACCTTCAATGAGGAATTATTAATGACAGGATTCAAAAATAGTTTTATACGTCGTACTTTTTAAAGAAAATCCTGGTGACAACATCCACTGGTGATTACCTGATGAGAGAAGGTGAAACGTGTTTCAGCGCTTGCTTTTAAGCTGTGACATGGTACAAAGAGCAATGCAACAGCGTGTCGGGCTGTAAACTTTACAAACCAAGTGTCTAAATCACCACAAACCAGAAACCTAACTGATGAAGCAGAGGAGTGCAGCTGACGCATCGTGAGCCACAGCCACACCAGCGCACCTCAGAGCACACAGGACACGGGACGCTTGCCTGTTCGCTTATGCTTTTGCAGATTATTATTCTGAGTGTCTGACATTACGGAAAGGATTGCAACAGTGAGAGACCAGCTTTTAAAAAGTAAGATACCTTCAGAAACAGCTGCAAACTTGCTCTCGCAAAACTCACCAGACTCTCTCATCATCATCGTCAGCTTCATTCAAACATGACAAACTCCAAATAGAACTCCCTAAAACGTCTTGGTTTATCTTTTCACTGTTCCAACAATCACCAACTCTGGGTGGTTGAAATAATCCTTTAGTTTACAGCATGAAGGAGCACACCGCATGCAAGACAGTTGATGCCAGACAGATGGCCGCAGCAGTGTGGAGAGAGACGCTCTGCAGGTCTGCTGATTTTATAACTCAACTACAGGCTGATGTACACTTTTACTTGATGGACTGTAATGAAATTTGGTTCAGACATTCAGGATGAAATGTAATAACTTGATTGATCCTCTGACTTTTTAATCATCCAGTCAACATTTTTATTTGTCCAGTCCTTTGGTTTATGACCAAATTCCTGCACTTTGTGCTCTGTGTTTAGTTCTGATTTGCAACTGCTGGCAAGCTAACTAAGATCATGAGCACAGAGATCATTATAACTGTTCACAGTAGCTTGTTAGCATCGTCGTTTGAAACTTGTTACCATTAGGCTCAAAGCACCACTCCAAGTACTGTCTCACAGAGGAGCTGCACAGTGCCTGTGGACTTATTTCCTTCTGGTTAACCTGAGACACAGTTCTAAGTTATCTAATTTGCCTTCAACAGATATCAAGTATGGGTAGATAAGCTTTGTATGTCTTTTGCTGGGCAATAGGTTAACAATTTCCAAGATTACAAACCTCAACTCTTCTATTTCAGCACCAGATAAAAACTGAGCAAGTCTCTATCCTTGATAGGCTGTAATTTAAGGCATCAAGGGTAGAAGCATTCATATGGGTGTGGAGTGGATACTTTGTTTGCACATGTCCCTGTTTACTCTGGAGAACCGGAGCACAGAGACCAATGGCACACAGTTTCAGAGAAGCATTGCCTAATATTCACAACCTGAGTGGTGCTTTGACTGCTAATTACTCAAGTTGCTATAAGCCATCTGGCCCTTATATACCCAAAGTGAGAGCTGTGTCTATATCCCCAGCACAAAATCAAACACGTTTCTGTTGACAGGATGAATGGGGGAGGAGACTGTTTTGTTTGGGGACCTGAGAATTGCGTCTCTCCTCTCTCCTCTTTGCATATGACGTGGTTTGGCTTCATCAGACTGTGACCTTCAGCACGCACTGGAGCAGCTTGCAGCAGAGCATGAAGCGGCTGGGATGAGAGTCCTCCAAGTCTGAGGCCATGGTTCTCTGCTGGAAAACAGTGGATTGGTGCTTCTGGTTTGGGAGTGAGTTACTGCCCAAAGAGAGTATCTCAGGGGTCTTGTTCACTAATGAGGTATAGTGTGAGATGGACAGGCGGATTGCTGCAGCATCAGCAGTACGCAGGCACTGTAGGGAAGAGGGAAGCCAAAGCTTCCCTCCCTCTGATCAGTTAATTTATGTTCTAACCCTCAACCATGGTCATGATCGTTCCAAAAGAATGGGGTCATGGATACACGCCCTTCCTGCGTAGGGCGGAGGGGCTCAGCCTTAGAGATGAGGTAAGGAGATCAGACATCAGGAGTAGAACTGCTGCTCCTTCACATCAAGAAGAGTTGGTTCGGGTATCTGATCAGGATGCATCCTGGGTGCTGCCCCTTGGAGATTTTCCGGGCAAGTCCAACTGGTAAGACACCCCAGGGTAGACCCAGAAAACACTGGAGGGATTACATATCTCATCTGTAAAGACGCACCGATTGCAATTTTTTTGGCTGATTCCAATTTTATTTGTCAAGGGTCTGACCTGCCAATTCCAATTTTGGCTGAACATTTTTGTAACTTTTCTTTAATGTTTAATTAAATTGGATGTTCATAATAAAACACTGACTATTAAATAATGTTTACATGATCTCCAAAAGTGCTCCAGGTTACAGCCAGGCCTTATATTATTATTATATTAACATTATGTAGCAGAGGGGAGCATGATCTCACGAGATCTTGTGCGAAAGGTGATTTCATGTGATCTCTTGGAAGCAGATGTAAACAAACAGACAGACATGGTGCAACAGTTTGCTGCAATAAAGCTTTGTGATAAGGAAAACAGAAGGAGAAATTCAACAAGCCAGAACAGGAGGAGAGATTTTACATTAGCCTGAAGAGCTAGAAAGTTTACTGTTGTTGTACTGTCAGCTGCTCCATCTCACGGTTTGTCTTCTCTTTATCCTGTTCTTGGAATTTGGTATTAATGCAAGCACGTGTGTGAGTGTGTGTGGCTGTGACCAGTGATGTTGAGGCTGTGATGTCTGTCTTTGTCACTGTGTGCAAAATGTGACCATTGTGCGGATTTGATGGTACAGAATCGGTTATGTGACGCTGACTGGCCGGTCACCGGTCATGCTGAAAACCTTCCAGTCCCTGCATTTTCTCACTCAGTCCCACCTTCTCTCACTGACTCACAGTGCCGTCTTATTCTTGTCACTTGTCTCAATTGATATATCCGTTGTCATGTTATATATTTTTCTGTATTTTGTCATATCGTCAAGACTACTGTTGTTGTATAACACCCTGAAATATTGTGATATTATTCTTGGGCCATATCACCCCTAGCTCATGCACTAATAAAACTACTCTGATACCACCACACCCGATACCAGTTTATGAAAAGTAGCTCCTTTAATTGATAACACATCTCAAGAACCAACATAGCGCAGAGCTCAAGGGGTAACAACAGCAGGTAACAACAATCTGTTACATTTAGAAAGCGACTGACGTTTGATAAAAAATAAAAATGTTTTTGTAACTGGAATTGCATTATTAAGTACTCATATTGGTGCTCAGAATTAGCAAGCATCCAAATGTCAGTACCAGAGCTGCAATAATCGCCAAATATTTTGATAATCGATTAATTTGTTTGAGTCTTTTATTTTCAAGGAGCAACAGTCAAATTCTCTGATTTCAGCTTCTTAAAAGTGAATATTTTCTGGCTTCTTTACTCCTCTCTGACAGTAAACTGAATATCTTGTTGTGAGTAAAATGAGACGTGAGGACGTCATCTTGGACTTTGGGAAACACTGATTTCACCATTTTCAGACATTGTAAAACAAACCTCGATTAATCAAGAAACAAAATGACCGATTAATCGACCATGGAAAATAATTGTTAGTTGCAGCCCTAATCAGATTACTTTACTTTTTAATACTTTTTTAAATTTTTTTATCTCTAACTGTAATAATGGGATGCAGTTACCTGTTTGTATCCAGATTACATAATCCGGTTACATGTAATCTGTAACTCCCCAAGCCTGATTACACCAACAAGAACATGCCTAAATTATCAAGTATCTTCTGTTACATTAATCACATTGTAACTTTCACGGACGTGTCCTGGTTTGACAAGTACTCCGCTGCTATCAGAGGAGGAGGAGGATCCTCTGAATGTCCACCGGGCTGCTGTCTGTCTCCACCTCGCCTGGTACAGCCGCAATGTCAGCAGCTGTCTTTGAGCGAGGGGACACATCAGTGAGAACTGATAAGGAGGAGACAGCAGCTGAGAAAACACACGTTTCATAGAGGCTCCTCACAACCAGCAGACAGACAGACACACACACACACACACACACACACACACACACACACAGCACCACCGAGCACTAAGGAAGCAGTGTGTTGTGTTGCGTGCCTGTCACATAGCTGACACACACACACATACATACAGAGGGTTAGCTAACAACAGACACACAGCTGACCTGACCGGGCTGTCTCTGCTTACCTTCACCGCACACAGCTGACAGTCTGAGCGCTGTGCTGTGGAGGAGCTGCACGCAGTGTGTGGAGAGGAAACGTCCCGACGCGCTTTCACAAGACTTCAGAAACGCGTGTTGAGATACTGCATCTGACACGTAACCTTATTTACTGCTCAGACTTCCTTCTGTAGTCCCCAGACAACCGGACAGTTTACTTCCTGGTTTGGCGAGCGACGTGCGTTCCACGCTGGCAGCGCCGACGTCACGCTCTGGCAGAGAACCGGCCAGTCAGATGGCAAGCTGTTGTTACACTACACACCACACACTGCTGTCTGTAATTACATTCCATAACTGCATTTCACCCAGTCAAAATTGCATTCTCATTGTTCGGAATGGTGATTAAATGAGGTTTTATTGATAATATTTTCATATAAATTAATTAAAAAATATATATTAATAAATAATACACCCACAGAGCTTTGAGAAGGATGCAGAGTAAAAAAAAACAAAAAAAAAACAATAACTGTGAATTAATCGGTTTTTTTTTAAAAAACTTAAGGGTCCACACTGAATGTTTTGTTCATGTTTTTGTTTTATCCTAACAACTGGCAACCACAGCATTGTGACAGTAAAACTCTGGAAAACTAGATGTGCCATGATCATCCAGTGCAACCTCCAGGGGCTAAATGTTATCAATGTTCACAATAGCCAGAGATGGGCCATAACTAATACTTCATTACTGTATTACAGTCACAAGATGAAAACTGTAAAAGGTGTAACAAGATGAAAACAACATTAAAGACATAACAAGATGAAAACAGCGTAAAAAATGTAACAAGATCAAAATGATTTAAAGCGATATTCCACCTTGTTAGAATAAGCACTCAGTATGTACTCACCACTATACCGATGTGATGATGGGTGAAGGTCTTCAGTTCACAAAACAATCCTGGAGTTTTAGGAGAAACAGGGTAGCAGCCTCATCCAGTACAATGGCAGTGAACGATGACCACGGATAAAATGTTTAAAAAAGAACACAAAACAAACACAAAATGTCTCCATCCTGCTTGTGTGGTGTAATCCAAGTGTCCGCGAGCCGCGACATTAAAAATTAACCGCAAAAGACGCCATTTACACCATGTTTTTAGCAGAAATGTCAACTGTAGCATGTAGCCGGTAGGATGTAAACATGGCGTCGATCTCGCGAGACTTCCGCACGTGCGTCCATTAAGAGATATACGAAGTCTCGCCATGTTTACATCCTACCGGCTACACTTATTCTAACAAGGTGGAATATCACTTTAAAAGTGGTAAGAAGACAAATACAATGTAACAAAACAAACAATACACAACAAGATGAAAATGATGTAACAAGGCATAATATGAAAATGATGTAACAAGATGCAACAAGAAAAATTATATAGAAGATGTAACAAGATGAAAACGACATAAAAGACGTAACAAGATGTAAAGAATTTTTAAAATGTAACTAGACCAAAACAATATAAAATCCTTAAAAAGATGAAAATGAAGTAAAAGACATAAGAAGATGAAAATGACCTAACAAGGAAGCAAAACCAAGATCGAAGACCGAACAAGACGTAACAGGACAAAGCAGACAGAGAGGGAGAGTCGACCATAAAGAAAAAGCGAGCTTCAGTTAACATTCAGTTAGCACAGAAACAACTGGTAGAAATGTCCTTTACAGGGAGACTTATCACTTTTATACTTTGAGTACATTTCAGAGCCTGTACTTATTCACTTTTACATAAGTAAAGAAGTTGAATCAGTACTTCTATTTTTACCAGAGTGTCATTCGTGTGTCTGTTTGCGGGGCTTTTATAGTGTTGGGGGACCATGGCTCCTGTGCATCACAATTCTCAGTGTTTTCACTTCTCCAGCAACTATTTTCTATCATGTATTATGTGTTTGGAAGAAAAACTCACCTTTTCCTTAACACAGACTTTAAGAATAACTTTATAGAAATAGCTGATCTTCTTGCAGACGGCCTTGTTAACTAATTTTTAACTAAAGTCATTTATGGTGGCGATACATGGCATGGGAGTCAGAATCCCACATGCAATTCATCCTGCTACTGTAGAGCTCAACTTTCTTGGTCAGTATAGCAGCACTGAGGAACTGATTGCTTTCCCATCAACACTAACTGGACATTCACATGAAATATAACACATTTTCCCTTTTAGTGGCAATTGTGGTAAAGTATTTCAATATAACAGTATTGCTGCTTTTACTTGATGAAAGGATCCATCACTACTGTCCTTTGATGGACTGCAGATCTGTCCAGTCTCACCCCAAATTTGCTTCACTGTACCACCGGCTAAATTTGAACCCTTCAAATGTGTGAACACAGTTGCAGGAGCTACACAGAGCGCATGAAGGCAGCATGGCTCCATTCATTCCTCTGCAGTCTCCATTTAAACCGGCTTAGTTCTGGATGACTTGCTCTTTTGAAAAAGAGATTGGTTTTTTTAAGGAGTCTTCACTGAGCGACTTGCCTGAACTCACCAGAGCAACCGCATCCAGACTCAAGAGAAGGGCCACTGCACAAACATTAATCTGCCTGTCTGTCTGAGAGCACTAACTCATAAATGTGTTCATTGTTCAGCATGCCAAGTGTCAGGCCAGCCCAGCAGGTGACTCTGAACAAACAGTCAGTCAATGATCCACTGAACACAGCTGCTATGTCAGATGATATGTCGTGAGATGATCATTGTAATCCTGCACAAACCTCCCTAGGATCCTTTAAAAATGTTCAATGTTCATGTGAAATTTTTTATTCTACAGGTTAGCCTGAGTGCCCTTATTTAGGTGCAAAAGTAAGTGGCTGCATAACAGCGGTGAATACCATCTCCTCATTAGCATTGGGGACAGAGCAGCTGACAAAAAGCCTCGGCTTGCTGCTCCCATGGGTGGTAATTTATCAGATTCAACAGGCCCAATGCTCTGGAAGATTACAGCTGCATGTAAGCTTTGAATGCTGATAGATATTGTTATTTGAAATCTGGATCTTAAGTATAATGTTGAGCTACTAACACAACTCAGAGTCCAAAAGAGTTGGGATGTTGTGTAAATATAACAGAATGCAATGATTTACAAATCATGTTTGATGTATTCAACTGAATACAGCACAAAGACAAGATATTTAATGTTCATTCAATCTGAATTCAGTGAATGCAACACCTTCCAAAGAAGTTGGGACAGGCGCAACAAAAGACTTAAAATTGTGTAAAGCTCAAAAAACACCTGCTTGGAACATTCAACAGGTAAACAGGTTAAAGCTATAGTTGGTAATGTTGAGAGAGCTGTTGGAGAGCTAGCAAGATTTGAAAGTGGCACCTCCTCTAAGCTCCACCACCTCCTCCCCCTCCCGTCAGTGCTCCGTCCAAAACCACGCCCCACATCGAGTAAAAACGCTGAATGCTCCGTGCAGGAAGCACAGCTCCTATAAGTTAAATAAGCAGTATGTACCGACGACCGGCTTACACCGACAGAGAGGCTAATGTTAGCATTGGGCTAATACGAGCTACAAAAGTAGCTAAGTTGGCAAACGTTACATATTTCATGAAATAACAAATCCCCCCGAAGCAAAATAAATAATTACCTGTCCAACAGAAAGACAGCAACCTCTGCATCACTTCTCAGGCCTTTCAGATGCCTCAGTTGTCTCCACCGCTCAAAGGCTGCACCGATTTATCCAGAGCCTTTTTCATTGCAGCCTTTTCTGCCTCCGGCTTTCTTTTCTTTGCCTGTTTAGCAGGGCGAGCCGTTACAAGTACCGCTGGAAGTGGTATTTTTGGCTGCATTTTCTCTGCCATTGTACCCTTATGGACTTCCTGCTAACTTGGTATTTCTGATGAGGACTGTGCTGAATATTTCCGGCAACAGTGAAACGTGATGAGTGCGCACGAGGGGAGGAGGGAGGGACAGAGGGGGGCGTGGGCAGGATAAGACATGAAGGCATCTGATTGGCTCCTTTCCATTCGGACCGAATGGCAGGGATTGGTCAGAGTTTTTACAGGCCTGCAGCTGACACAGAGGTCTGATTCTTTTCGTTCCTTTTTCTGAATACATAATGTATTGACTACTTATAGGATGGAAGGACCATTTCACCCAGTATAACAAAAAGTGTTTCTGAACAGGATTACCAATTGGTAACAGGGGACAGTATCACAATAGGGTATTAAAGGGGCATCAGTCATTTACTTGGATTTAATTTATTCAAGGTGTGACCAAATCCACCTTTGCTGTCTTGCGCCAGGGGTATCCTGTCCTGTCCTGCCCCTTGTGCCAGCAGCACACAGCATGACACCTATCAGCTGAGCCCGTGTGCAAAATGATGGAAAGGGGATATGGCCAGCATCAGGCTGTGACAGAAGTACACATACTGTTTTCTTTTGTATGTTATAGATCATAATTGTTTGATCCTTGTTTTTCTGGATCCCAATAAACACACAGACACAAACACTACAGCTGCTCCAGCTGTCATGTGACTGATCTGATAAAGACGATCTGCAAGTAGTTTTTACTCCAATGCGCCAAGCACAAGATAGTAAATGCACCTGGCCACGCTTTCATTTTGCCTTCATTTTGCCTTTGTTTCAAGACTTCCTGCCCTTGGCTGCACAGACCACGCGCAGGTGCATTTGCTATCTTTCAGACGTGGCAAAAATGGAAACTTTTTGGATCTTTGATTGATAAAAGAATGAACTTTCCATGAACTCCAACACCATGGCCTCCTAGATTTACTAATGGATACAGGGATGTGGAGTCCCAATTGGGGTGTGAACTCCCGTCAGTTTGTTACAGTAACTTATTACCTATAACTGACCCTCTGATGATCTAGACTTCAGGGACCCATGGGGGCCAAAACCCCCAAG